>JAXRKP010001264.1:142500-145980 GCA_037039925.1 Doris montereyensis | reverse complement strand
AATAATGATAATAATAATAATAATAATAATAATAATAATAATAATAATAATAATAATAATAATAATAATAATAATAATAATAATGATAATAATAATAATTATAATAATAATAATAATAAGAAAAAATAGTATTAATAATGATAATAATAATAATAATAATAATAATAATAATAATAATAAATAATAATAATAATAATAATAATAATAATAAAAAAGGATAATAATAATAATAATTATAATGATAGTAAAATAATAATAATAATAATAATAATAATATCAATAATAAAATAATAATAAAAATAAAAATAATAATAATAATAATAATAATAATAATAATAATAATAATAATAATTTGAATAATAATAATATTAATAATAATAATAATAATAATAATAAATAATAATAATAATAATAATAATAATAATAAAAATAATAATAATAATAATAATAAATAATAATAATAATAATAATAATAATAATAATAATAATAATAATAATAATAACAATAATAATAATAATAATAATAATAATTTTAATAATAATAATAACAATTTTAATAAATTTTAATAATAAATATTCAAATAATAATAATATAATAATGCTTTTTAAAATAATAATAATAATAATAATAATAATAATAATAATAATAATAATAATAACTAATAATAATAATAATAATATTAATAATAATAATAAATAATAATAATAATAATAATAATAATGACAATAATAATAATAATAATAATAATAATAATAATAATAATAATAATAATAATAATAATAATTTTAATAATTATTTTAATTATAATTTTAATAACAAATATTGAATATAATGATAATAATAATGATATTAAAAATAATAATAATAATAATAATAATAATAATAATAATAATAATAATAATAATAATAATCATAATAATTAATTAATACTAATAATAAAAATAATAATAATAATAATAACAATACAAATAACAATAATAACAATAAAAAATAATAATAATAACAAAACAAATAACAATAATAAATAATAAAAATAACAATAATAACAAAACAAATAACAATAATAACAATAAAAATAACAAGAATAAAATGCATTTATTTCAATGCCTGTCATCCACCCAAATGTTCGATTGCGTTTACAGTAAAATAGCATTGATACAATGACATGTTATATCAAATGCACACTAAACAACCAAAAAACGTAAATGTTGGTTACAGTTTTAAAAACACTAAAAAGTTTAATAAAACAACTTTTTTTTTTTTTTTTAAAACTAAGGGAGAACAAAAAACTCGCTAAAAGTTCAGTCTTAAGATTCTTTAAAAAAATAATTGAAATGAACGGCTGCTTCCTAGTTTTGAAAGAAATATTATTCCATAAAAGAGATGCGGTATAGGCAATGACTTTCCATAAAAGATGATATTTTAGTCGGCATGGCGATTAAGATGAAATTTGATAATCTTAATATTCTTGAACAATTCGAGCCTTCATTGGCAGGTGTCGGTTTCTGTCGCTTTGAACTTTCATTTTTCAAATGAAATAGTGTGTCTTCGCTAAAGGGCTGACTATTTTCAATGGTTCCCATTCCAGTTCTTCGCTTTATTTCCATTTGATTATCATTCAAAGAGCTAATTATTGTCCCTAGAGTGGTTTTCCAAGTATATTTGATCAGCGTTCGTGTCAGCCTCATTAATTACATTGGAGACAACCCCATCTCACCATCTTCTTTGCCATCTTCCTCAGTCCGGCGGTCCATGACCAGCCAAGTCTTGTCCGCCGGATTCTCTCCCTTGATGAGGGGTCCATAGGCAAGGTGTCGGCTCGGTAGTGGGTTCGAACCCTGCGGAAGACGAAAAATATTTTCGAGAAAAATCCACCCATCTGGTCAAAGTAGGTGGAGTAATACCTAGTCTCATCGGAGATGGACGATAAATAGGAGGTCCCGTGTGCAGATCACAATACTTTGTGTACGTTAAAGATCATTTGGCCGTTTACATGGGCAGTCCGGGCAAAATGAAAAAAAAAATCATATAAAAAAACCCGAGATCACCTTAGTTGTGGATGTGGGTAAATCAAATCAAATCAACCTCTTGATTACTCGTTCAGTCACGTGAGCGCCTGGTGACGATAACTAATAAATAGTACAAATGAAAGCACGTTTGAAATATACTATCATAGGCACTTTGATTTCATTTGATTTCGGTAGGATTTTAAATTTTGCCTAGACTGCCTGTAAACAGCCAAGGGATCTTGAATATGCTCAGAGCATTGAGATCTGCACACGGAACCTCCTTTTCATCGCTCGTCTCCAATGGGACTAGGTGACGATCCACTTACCGGACCAGAGGGTGGATTTTAACTGAAAATACCCGAGCAAACATTTCAATAGTGACAGGACTCAAACCCACTACCTTTTCGTTAGAGGCCGACACCCCTCTGATCTACTGAGTCCTCTCCACCTACCCCGATGATCTTTATCGTATTTCAATAGTATAAATGACGTATAAAATAGCTATACTATTATGAATACTTAAGTTTACTTTCGTCCACACGCTTTGTCAAATAAATAAGAAATTACCTGTGTAACGACAACTAGGCATAAAACACAATCACAACGACTCTCTCTTCTCAAAGTTAACGAACAAATGCTCGCTTTAGACGTGCAGTGAACATTATGACATTACAAGCATGTTACACCCTGGCCTGGTGACAAGTACGATTATTTGATCGGATGAGTAATCGATACTGATATTACGCTGGTAGATTAGAACCTTTGGTCTACTTTTTTAAACTTTTAAAATGGTGGGCTAGCTGAATGAAAATGATACTCACAAAAAACGGGGGATACAATGAAGTTTACATTACTTCAACGTCACTTTGAGCAGAATATTATCTGGAAACAAGAATCAAGATGGTTTAACAGAGCATGATCGATTTCCTGTCTTTACAGCCATATGTCATTGACACATTCTTTATTTACATAATTCAGGGGATCAATAATGAACCAATCTACTGAAGCTTTCAGCAAACATTAAATCAGAAATCAACAGAGATTCCAACATGTTGTGCACTCACACAAGCCAAAATAAGGTGGTAATATCTGAGTTGTTCTAGTAGAGAACGTGCATTTTCAATTGTTTGATTAGAGTTATGGGAATTCCATCAGACGCTGGGTTCGTACAAATGTTGACAGGGCTAATGGTTTCATCAACTACTTTGAAGATAGGCTCTGGGCAAGCGTTATTTTGATTTTTACCTTTTCGTGAATGCAGCCTGGAAAAATCAATACAATAGAATTGCTGATGTGAAATTAAATGGATTTACAACTTACGAATCTACTCTATCTCTCTGTCTATGTTTCTATGTCTCTGTGTATATGTCTTGTCTGTTTGTCTGTCTGTTTGCCTCTCTGTCCAACTCTCCCTTTCTCTCTCTGTCTCTCACTGTCTGACAGTCTGCCCCTCTCTCTCTCTCTCTCTCT
>JAXRKP010001264.1:112500-132500 GCA_037039925.1 Doris montereyensis | reverse complement strand
CTTCTTTTTCTTCTTCTTCTTCTTTTCTCTTCTTCATTCTTCTCTCTTCTTCTTCTTTTCTTCTTCTTCTTCTTCTTCTTCTTCTTTTTTTCTTTCTTCTTCTTCTTCTTTTGCTTCTTCTGCTTCTTCTTCTTCTTCTCTCTTCTTCTTCTTCTTCTTCTTCTTCTCCTTCTTCTATGAACACAGTATAACAAATATAACACAGACAGATAAAATGACACTATTGTTACAGAACAGAGTTTAATCGAATCACAGGGAACACATCACTTCAATGGTTACAAATGAAAGTAGTTTGACAAATTCTGACAAGGCGCTGACATCTACGACGTCAGGAGGCAGACTATTCGACAGACGAATATTTGAAGGAAAGAAATGTTACATTACTGGTTTACATAAACAGCCATGTACTGCATCCTTTTGAGAAATTTTCTGAAGTGACTGTCAACTACGTTGAGAATGATAAAGTTTGTTCCAGAATTTGCAAAAGTCATGAGATTAGAAATGGTGAAAATTACATCCTTTTTCTGTCCATGTACGTTGACTATAATGTTACTTGTTATCAACTGAGGGCAGGTCATTAGAAAATAGACTCCAAACACCGCCATAAAGAATTTCACACTCTTCATCTCTTCCTCCAGTTTGGAAATGACGTGGTATTAGTTGTGACACCCAGGGAAACTAAAGCTTTTCTGTGTTTTCTAACACACACAAGAATCAGTGTGTAAAACGTGCAGGTAACGACAGTGCAACAAACGTAAATAATCGAATACACGATTTCCCATGGAAATATCCATTGGTTCATGGTACCGATATACTCTCCATGTACGAAAGTTTGTAACACCATGAGGCCTACGATAATAGCGAGTCCTGGAATCCAAAAACTGGCTATGCATAACCGAACGACTCTACGGGTCAGATGTCTCTTGTATAAGAAAGGATGGGCAATGTACAGATATCTCTCTCCTGAGATGAGTGTCATGTGTATAATGGACAACAAAAGCAAACCTGTTCCAATGATAATAGACCCTGTCGTTCCAATACTCTTTGTCCCGACATAGAGCGTGACTGGCTGAAGTAAACACGGAACCAATCATCATAAGCATTCCCACGAGCAAATCTGTGACGGCCAGAGAAGCTGTCAAAAGATACTTGTTTTTATGCAGTTCATTTTTGAAAATAAGATAGAGAAGAAGAACGTTTTCCATCGTCACTATAACTCCAAGCACTAGCCACAATATTGTCAAGTACAATGGAAAAGTTGACTGTTCGTCACCCCTCATCTTGTGTCTTCGGACCTTTTCTGGTTTCTTTTGTTGTGTGATGATACTTGTACTTACCTTCCCTTTGAAGAAAAAAACAACAAAACAAGGGAAGACATTAAGTTAAAAGATAAAGTTGATTTATAATCCGTTTGCCCTCACAAATGCAGGCTCACCGACTGTAGAGTGAAGTATCTTTCCTAAAAGTATAACGTTGTAAAACCTCCCACCTATCCCGTCCGTGGGCTTGAACCAGTGTCGTCGTGATTATGATCCACATCTACGGTTCAGCCACAACGCCCCTTGAACCAGTGTCGTCGTGAACCAGTTCACAACCTTAGGGCTCAGCTACAACGCCTTGAACCAGTGTCGTCGTGATTACCATCTCACAACACTACGGTTCAGCCACAACGCCTTGAACCAGTGTCGTCGTGATTACCAGCTCACAACATTACTGCTCAGCTACAACGCCTTGAACCAGTGTCGTCGTGATTACCAGATCTCACAACACTACGGTTCAACCACAACGCCTTGAACCAGTGTCGTCGTGATTACCAGCTCACAACATTACGGCTCAGCTACAACAACCAGTGTCGTCGTGATTACCATCTTACAACACTACGGTTCAGTACAACGCCTTGAACCAGTGTTATCGTGATTACCAGATCAATACTACGGTTCAGCTACAGCGCCTTGAACCAGTGTCGTCATGATTACCAGTCTCACAACACTACGGTTCAGCTACAACAACCAGTGTCGTCGTGATTACCAGCTCACAACGCTACGGTTCAACAACGCCTTGAACCAGTGTCGTTGTGATTACCAGCTCACAACACTAAGGTTCAGCTACAACGCCTTGAACCAGTGTCGTCCTGATTACCAGCTCACAACACTAAGGTTCAGCTACAGCGCCTTGGACCAGTGTCGTCGTGATTACCAGCTCACAACACTAAAGGTTCAGCTACAACGCCTTGGACCAGTATCGTCGTGATTGCCATACCTCATTGAACCCCTAATATGTAATTACAGATAAAAAGTAAAGATGGATGCATAGTCCATACTTCCGCATAAGTGCAGGCTTATGGAATGTACATTATGTAGCCCCAAGCAGGCCAGTTCATTGAAAGTCCTTCTTAACTCCCAGGGAGCATGCAGTACACCCGCATGCGAGACTTTTTTACTATTAACACTCTGACAGTATTTTTCTCAGCCTGTAGCTGGGTATTCATTTACACCTGAGTCAAGTAAGGAAAGTAGATTAAAGTATTTTTCCTAAGACTTGTGAAAAATAACCAACCAGTGCCAGCCGTTGGGCTTGACCCAGTGTCTTGTGGAATCTCCGAGATGTCAACTTGCTTTTTGATCCTGGTATGAATGTTTCCGAGTTCTCTATGCTATCCATACTTAGAATAACATCGATACATTATAGTAAGTTTCATCCCTATTCTTAAAAGCTGTAAAGCAAAGGAAGTCCCATACTCAGAGGTGAGCGTTGAGCAATCAGGAATAGACTGAAATTTCTTAGGCATACGGCATTATGCGTCAGCTTGAATAATAATAATGATATTAATAATAATAATAATAAAAATGACAATAATAATAACAATAATAATAATAATAGTAATAATAATAATAATAACTAATAATAATAATAATAATAATAATAATAATAATAATAATAATAATAATAATAATAATTATAATAATAATAATAATAATAATAATAATAATAATAATAATAATAATAATAATAATAATAATAATAATAATAATCATAATAATAATAATAATAATAATAATAATAATAATAATAATAATAATAATAATAATAATAATAATTATAATATAATAAAAATAATATCAATAATAATGAAAACCAAACAACAACAACAACAACAGCAACAACAACAAGGAGAACAGGAGGAGGAAGGAAGAAGAAGAAGAAGAAGAAGAAGGAGAAGAAGAAGAAGAAGAAGAAGAAGAAGAAGAAGAAGAAGAAGAAGAAGAAGAAGAAGAAGAAGAAGAAGAAGAAGAAGAAGAAGAAGAAGAAGAAGAAGAAGAAGAAGAAGGATGGATTTTAACTGAAAATACCGGGGCAACATTTCAACTGAGGCATAACTCAAACCCACTACCTTTTCGTTTGGAGGCCGACACCTTGGCGCTGATCTTCTGAGTCTTCAACTTGATTGATCATTTAAAAAGGAAATTATACCTGTGCTATCACAAATCATTAAATCTTATTTCAATAGTATAAATGACGTATAAAATAGCTATGCTATTATGGATACTACAGTTTACTTTCGGCCACACGCTTTGTCAAATAAATAAGAAATTACCTGTGTAACGACAACTAGGCAAAAAACACAATCACAACGACTCTCTCTTCAAAGTTAACGAACAAATGCTCGCTTTAGACGTGCGGTGAACATTATGACATTACAAGCATGTTACACCCTGGCCTGATGACAAGTACGATTATTTGATCGGATGAGTATTCGATACTGATAATACGCTGGTAGGTGTGAACGATTGGCCTACTTTTCAAACTTGTTAAATTAAACTTTTTAAAATGGTGGGCTAGCTGAATGAAAATGATACTCACAAAAGACGGGGGAAAAAATGAAGTTTACATTACTTCAACGTCAGTTTGAGCAGAATATTATCTGGAAACAAGAATCAAGATGGTTTAACAGAGCATGAATGCTTTCTCCTGTTTTATAGCCATATGTCATTTATACACGTTTTATGTACATAATTCCGGGAATCAATAATGAAACAATCTACTGAAGTGGTTAACAAACATTAAATCAGAAACAACAAGGATTCCATCATGTTGTGCATTCACACACGCTAAAATAAGGGTGGTAATATCTGAGTTGTTCTAGTAGAGAACATGCATTTTCAATTGTGTGATTAAAGTTATGGGAATTTCATCAGACACTCGGTTCGTACAAACCGTTTCATCAACTACTCTGGCGATAGGCTCTGGGCAAGCGTTATTTTGATTTTCACCTTTTCGTGAATGCAGCCTGGATCAAATCAATAGAATCGCTGATACTCTATCTCCTGTCTATGTTTCTATGTCTCTGTGTATATGTCTTGTCTGTTTGTCTGTCTGTTTGCCTGTCTGTCCAACTCTCCCTTTCTCTGTCTGTCTCTGACTGACTGCTTGTCTGCCTCTCTCTGTCTCTGTCTCTGTCTCTGTCTCTGTCTCTGTCTCTGTCTCTGTCTCTGTCTCTGTCTCTATCTCTA
Source organism: Doris montereyensis (assembly GCA_037039925.1). Taxonomy (NCBI): domain Eukaryota; kingdom Metazoa; phylum Mollusca; class Gastropoda; order Nudibranchia; family Dorididae; genus Doris; species Doris montereyensis. The sequence continues at coordinate 127,989 of JAXRKP010001264.1, read as the reverse complement.
TCTCTCTCTCTCTCTCTCTCTCTCTCTCTCTCTCTCTCTCTCTCTCTCTCTCTCTCTCTCTCTCTCTCTCTCTCTCTCTCTCTCTCTCTCTCTCTCTCTCTCTCTCTCTCTCTCTCTCTCTCTCTCTCTCTCTCTCTCTCTGTCTCTCTCTCTCTTCCCTTAAAGATGTTCACCCCTACTCCCTTATTCTATTGCTACGCTATGTAATTCTTCCCTTGATTCGGACGCAACACTTCATATACCCATCACTGCTAAACAGGTACTCTCACATACCTCTCTCATACAATAATGTCTTTGTTTAAGCTCTGAATAAAACATTGGAACAATCCTTTAGAGCAGATTGAAAAGGAGCAATTGAGGAATATTCATTCGTCGCTTATTTGTATTGTTTCCGAATCACCCACGGTGAATGGTTCGGAATAAAGACTCAACCACTAAAGTTAACAAGGATCTGCAGTAACCCATCACAGATGTGAAAGATGTATTCAAACAAACCATACGAAGGACTAATCAAAGTGCTGGAGAGATTAAGTGATATCGTAAATAAATGATATCACACACCATGGAGATTAACAAAAGATTATACTGCTAAGTAGATTGAATCTGCATTACATTTCACACCCTGTTTGAAATCCACATGAATTTGAAGAGCAATTTCAGAATGTATTTTACAAGTTTCGGTGTTGTTAACAGTTAAAAACTATGACGTATTTGTGTCCAGGGAAGGCACTGTATCTCTTTTATCTTTCCTCATGGTGTCAGTTTTCTCTGTTACCAATGCATTATGTCAGACTCTACTTTCAGTATTGATGATTCAATAATGAAAACAGTATATTCTCTACACTTGTTGTAAATGTATCAAAAACAGGGTGAACGTTTCTGGATTGCATTCAAAATTGTACTGCGGTAATAATCTGTTCTTTAATGAAAATGGTTTGTATTAACGCATTCTGGAAATAGAAGACTCCAAGCGTCTAAAACTAAAGAATAGGTGTGTCATTTGCACACTATCTGATCGTCAACGTTATATCGATTTGGTATCATCTGACCCATCTAATCATATGGACGAGTGTCATCTGCTATAAGAATGAGAGACTGGGAAATAGGATCGCCTAGCTGGCAACCCCTTTTTAATGGTGAACCAAGGAAGATATACATTACAAACATGTTGCCCCGATTTATTGTCACCCAGAATGATGTCTATCCACCTCATGATATCGTGAGACCAACGTTAAGAATTTGACAATATTTTATATACAAAGCTGTGAACCACTGTGTCAAAATGTTTTTTTCTATAAGTAATAACAAACTTTTTTTTAGGTTTTATATCTTAAACCATTGCAATACATAAACATTATTGAAATATTTAATGCAACAAAATTGGGATTGTTTATTTATCAGCGACATTGGACACCTCTTTCTCCATTTCATGTTTGGAAAACATAAGAATCTCTTTCTTTTGGCTATCATTTGATAGTCGACCTAATTTAAAGTTTTTATCATTAATAAAAAAAAATATTTCAAAGCATGATTTCAAATTCATGACCGTTTTGAATATTTCATTAGTTGTATAGGTTATATTTTCAGGACTATATGGTGTTGAAGCACATTGTTATTTTAAATTTCTTACAACGTGTTTAATCTCTTTCACGGGATTTTATTAACGTAACAAATATCTGTTGTATTTCATAATATTGTTCACGAGCTATGTTGCAAAAAGGTATACCTTATAAACACAAACTCAGTTAGTGTGATAGACATCTGCTATGAATATCTTATTGCATTACATTTTTCAAAGCCGCGTGGCCGCCTCGAGGAAGGATAATCTAGACAACGCTGTTGAATGGGATTTCTTTAAATCTTTGGTGAACCATACGTCATCACCGAAAGCGTGTGAAAGCTGCGAGTTCCCCAGGGACCTTGGGCAAACCATACGTCATCATCGAAAGCGTGTGAAAGCTGCGAGTTCCCCCAGGGACCCCTTGGGCAAACCATACGTCATCATCGAAAGCGTGAAAGCTGCGAGTTCCCCAGGGACCCCTTGGGCGAACCATACGTCATCATCGAAAGCGTGTGAAAGCTGCGAGTTCCCCAGGGACCCCTTGGGCTAACCATACGTCATCATCGAAAGCGTGTGAAAGCTGGAGTTCCCCAGGGACCCCTTGGGCTAACCATACGTCATCATCGAAAGCGTGTGAAAGCTGCGAGTTCCCAGTGACCCCTTGGGTGAATCATACGTCATCATCGAAATCGTGTGAAAGCTGCGAGTTCCCCCAGTGACCCCTTGGGTGAACCATACGTCATCATCGAAAGCGTGTGAAAGCTGCGAGATCCCCAGTTACCTTGGGCGAACCATACGTCATCATCGAAAGCGTGTGAAAGCTGCGAGTTCCCCAGTTACCCCCTTGGGCGAACCATACAATTGTTATGACATAATGTGTACGTACCTCTGACGATACTGATTGTGTTCTCTGTAAGAGTCGAATAGATTATATAATCAGGCATCGGACTGTTTACTTCTAAGGATTAAGAAGAAGGGTCAGGTTCACTGCTACCATCAATCTTTTTTCTTTTGTGCCTGGTTTGCGGCATGACACGTTTTGGGCAAGTGTTTGGATACTAGCACGATTGTACAACAATGTTCTCATCTGTACTTTGAAATAAACGTGTCCGCCATCGGGGTGATCTCAACAATTCTTTCTGACAGCAATACATTTTTTGCCCTTAATCGTATGATAGCGTCTAGAAGATTTTTTCGATATGAGTCAAAAGAGACAAAAAAGAAAAAGAAGTAACACAGTCTATATGATTGTAAAACTCAGGGATAAGAAATCGAATTCATTGGTTTTATTTGCTTGTTTAATTGAAATTGACCCATTGCACTATATTATGGTGATATCAGGGTGAATCAAGAGAAATTAACAAGGTAGAAGAGAAGTGAAAGAGTAAAAAGAAAGAAGTAGGAACTACCAGCAGAACCTGCTAATTGCACGCACCAAATTTCTGAGGATTTTGTCAAAGAAAAGTCAATCTGACAATCTTGCCTTTACTCAATAGGAAGTTTAGACCTAGATTGATGTAATACCTGGCTGAATGGCAAGGATATCGGTGAGGTTCCAATTAACTAATTAATGCTTGTCCATATCAACGAGGGGACTGGGTAGTCCAGAGGCAAGGTGTCGGTCGCTCAACCAAAAGGTAGAGGTTTTGAGCCCCACCAACGATTGAACAATTTTCTTGAATGTTTTCTTGCAAAATCCCCCCCCCAACCTTCCTGGTCGAGGCAGGTGGCTCGATGCCTAGTACCATCGGAGAGGGACGATAAAAAAAGAAGTCATGGTGCAGATCACAACAATCTGTGCACGTTAAAGCACGTCAAAGCAGTTTGGGCAAAATTAAAAAATTCTTCGGGAAAAAACCCGAGATCACTTTGCTTGCGGATGTGTATAAATTCAAATCAAATCAAATTTGAAGATAAAAGCAGCGACATAGATATTCATATCAACTTTTCAAATAACCTTTACAACGTAGATATTCATATCAACTTTTCAAGTAACCTTTACAACATAGATATTCATATCAACTTTACAAATAACCTTTACAACATAGATATCCATATCAACTTTACAAATAACCTTTCAGCATTAAAAAATATATAAAATGATATGAAAAGTAAAGTTGTGTAATTGTTCTCAATAACAGATGACTTTATTGTAGAATAATTTATTTATTTGACGTCTTCTTTGAAAATTGAAGTCTTCAATCGACAACACATGGGGCGTGGAATATTCAATTGTCTTGTTTACTTTTAGCTGAACCTTGTTTAAAACCTTCAACTTCATCTCTTCTGTGAACCCACCAACATTTGTTTTGGTTGTCTCCTTTATTTCAGTCGTTACAGGCCGCACTGGTAGCAGCAGCAGCATCACGTGTTTTCGTGTTTTCACCTGATGGCTGGCCACTACGTGTCAACTGGGGAACCCATAGTGTAGTTATCTTGATCAACCACAGATGTTACACTCGCCACGCCATCGACCTGTGTGGGATTGTAAGAAGAAAGACACAAAGTAAAATAGACTCCATACCCGAAGTAGTTGAGTATAGGTGAACCAGGAGTAGGGTCCCCTGATTTGTTATTGGCACGTGGCATAGTGTAAGCGGTGGTTGTCATTGTTTTCCACGTTGCCTTTACTTTCAATCGAATGTCGAAAGACCTAGCTTCCCATTTCGCTGCTGGGTCGACAGGAGGCCCAAAACAAAAAACCCAACCCAACTCACTCGGACTGAGGAATCCAACTCGGGTCTTCTGCATGGTAGTCGGATACTCCTATTATGGGATTCTACATTACATTAATTTTTACAATGAGCAAATTAAAAGGGTGACGAATAGTCCATGTGTCATATACATAAAAATAACTTTATCTTTTATCATTATGTTAAACAGGCCCTCATCTATCTTCAAAGAAGGACATCACTTGGGAGTGAACTTATTGAAATATGTCAAGATTTATGTTAGTAATACGTGTATACCAGGTAGAGTTTACTTGTTCAATCTTCGTTAAAGATACTCAGGCACAAAAAGAAACACAAGTAAAATACAGAAGATGAGATGCACGTCTTAGCTGGCTGAGTATACTTAGATAAGGGGGGGGGGGGGTACGGGAAAAGAATGGGGTGTTGTGTAATATCTTTCAAAGACAATGCCTTTCGTCTTATAACTACTGATCAACGTACAGTTTCTGAGTAACAGAAACGTTTTTGTTCACTTTGCATTTCCGTATCCATAGACATCTTACTCGACTTAATTCCCAAAGAATGGTCCAACAGAAGTAATTGTCCGCCGGAAATCTATTATTCCTTTTCTCTTCTGTGGTACTTGAAATGGAAATTAAGTCTGAAAATTTGCATAATGGATGATCATGAAATACAAAATATAATATATCGTTTATTGTCGATGTGTACGTTAAACAGAAATGTTCCTTTAAGAGCATTACGTCACGTAGGACAAAGGGTTATCAGTTTCTTGAACTGATTAGAATGTCATAATCGATGAATTCAAACTAAGCTTGAAGATTAGTTACAGTTATCTTGCAACAACAACAATAAATTCCCTCGAATCAGATCCAAACATCGAAATCGCAACCTGCATATCCAAATCTTCAGATCCAAACCTCCAGATCCAAATCTTCAGATCCAAATCTCCAGATTCAAAACTCCAGATCCAAACCTCCAGATCTAAATCTCCAGATGCAAGTCTTAAGATGAAAATGTCCAGATCCAAATCTCCAGATCTAAATCTCCAGATCCAAATCTTCAGATCCAAATCTCCAGATACAAATCTCCAGATAAAAATCTCCAGATTATAATGTCATGATCGAAATCTCCAGATTCAAATCTCCAGATCTAAATCTCCAGATACAAATCTCCAGATACAAATCTCCAGATACAATTCTCCAGATAAAAATCTCCAGATCAAAATCGTCAGACCAAAAACTCCACATCCAAATCTCCACATCCAAGTCTCCAGATCTTTTCCCGGATTCAGGTTTCCAGATCCACATCTCTAAATCGCAATCTGAAGATCAAAATCTCCAGATCAAAATTTCCTGATCCAAGTGTCCAGATGAGAATTTAAAGATCCAAATCATCAGATTTCAATCTCCAGATCAAAAATCTCCAGACACAAATCCTCAGATACAAATCTCCAGAGTGAAATGTCATGACCGAAATCTCCAGATCCAAATCTCCAGATCAAAATCGTCAGATCAAAATCTCCACATCCAAATCTCCAGATCCCAGTCTCCATATCTAAATCTCCAGATCCAAATTTCCAGATACAAATCACCAGATCAAAATCTCAAGATTAAAGTCTCTAGATCTAAATCTCCAGATCCAGATCTCCAGATCCCAGTCAACAGATCTAAATCTCCAAATCCAAACTTCCAGATCCAAATGTTCAGGTCCAAGTCTCCAGATCCGAGTCTCAAGATCCGAGTCTTCAGATCCAAATTTCCAGATCAAAATCTTTAGATCAAAATCTCCAGATCAAAATCTCCAGATCAAAATCTCATGATCAAAATCTCCAGATCAAAATCTCATGATTTAAGTCTACAAATCCAAATCTCATGATCAAAATCTCCAGATCTAAATTTCATGATCAAAATCTCCAGATCAAAATCTCTACATCCAAATTTTCAAATCCAAGTCTCAAGAACTATGTCTCCATATTCAAGTCTACAGATACAAATGTCCAGATCCAAATCTCCAGATCCAAATTTCCAGACTAAATACTCTCCAGATCCAAATCTCCAAATCCAAATCTTTAGATCCAAGTTTCCAGATCAAAATCTCCAAATACAAATCCCATGATAAAAATCTCCAGATCCAAATCTCCAGATCCAAATCTTCGAATGCAAATTTTCAGATCCAAATCTCCAGATCCAAATCTCTAGATCCAAATCTCCAGATCCAAATCTCTAGATCCAAATCTCTAGATCCAAATCTCTAGATCCAAATCTGTAGATCCAAATCTCTAGATCCAAATCTCTAGATCCAAATCTCCAGATCTAAATCTCTAGATCCAAATCTCCAGATCCAAATCTCTAGATCCAAATCTCTAGATCCAAATCTCTAGATCCAAATCTCTAGATCCAAATCTCTAGATCCAAATCTCCAGATCTAAATCTCCAGATCCAAATCTCTAGATCCAAATCAACAGATCTAAATATCATGTTCAAAATCTCCTGATTCAAATCTCGAAATGAGAGATTCCAGAACCAAATATCCAGATCAAAATCTTCGGATCAAAAGTTTCCAGATCTAAATCTCCCGATCCCAATCTCCAGATCCAAGTTTCAAAATCAAAGTCTTCAGATTCTAGTCTCCAGATGACAGCCGCCAGAGCGAAATCTCCAGATCCAAATATCCAGATTCAAATCTCCAGATTCAAATCTTCAGATCCAAGTCTCCAGATCCAAGTTTCCAGATCCAAAAGTCTCCAGATCCAAATCTCCAGATCCAAATCTCCAGATTCAAATCTCCAAATCCAAGTCTCCAAATCCAAGTCTCCAAATCCAAGTCTCCAAATCTAATTCTCCACATCCAAGTCTCCACATCCAAGTCTTTAAATTCAAATCTCCAGATTCAAATCTCCAAATCCAAGTCTCCACATCCAAATCTCCAAATTCAAATCTCCACATCCAAGTCTCCAAATCCAAATCTCCAAATCCAAATCTCCACATCCAAATCTCCAAATCCAAATCTCCAAATCCAAGTCTCCAAATCCAAATCTCCAAATCCAAATCTCCAAATCCAAGTCTCTACATCCAAATCTCCAAATCCAAGTCTCCACATCCAAGTCTCCACATCCAAGTCTCCAGATCCAAGTCTCCAGATCCAAGTTTCCAGATCCAAATCTCCAAATCCAAGTCTCCACATCCAAGTCTCCACATCCAAGTCTCCACATCCACGTCTCCAGATCCAAGTCTTTAAATTCAAATCTCCAGATTCAAATATCCAAATCCAAATCTCCAGATCCAAATATCCAAATTCAAATCTCCAGATTCAAATCTCCAAATCCAAATCTCCAGATCCAAATATCCAAATCCAAAATGATTTTGTTCCCTTATTCTTTCTAATTTGGTCTACGTAAACTCCTTATTCTTCGGCCTTTCAACTGGAGAAATAAACCGAGTTCAAAAAGCTACAGAACTACGCTGCTCCTCTTGTACTGCAGAAAAAAGAAGAGAGATGCTCCAAGATCTGCACTGACTGTCAATTTGACATCGTGTGCAGTACAAAGCGACATCCATAGTTCATAAATCATTCAACGATGTTGGACAAATGTATATCAGCGATCTTCTTTCTGGCCAATAAGGTCGGTGAAGAACGCCATTCAACTTGTCACGCCGCGCTGCCGTTTAAAAGCTGGTGAACGCAACTTCCAACATGATCTCCCCAATGACGTTAAATTATCGCCATCTCTGGATGTTTTCAACAAGAGCTTGAAGACACAACATAATCTCCCAATGACGTTAAATTATCGCCATCTCTGGATGTTTTCAAGAAGAGATTGATTGAAGACACAACATGATCTCCCAATGACGTTAAATTATCGCCATCTCTGGATGTTTTCAACAAGAGATTGATTGAAGACACAACATGGTCTCCCAATGACGTTAAATTATCGTCATCTCTGGATGTTTTCAAGAAGAGACGAAGACACATGTTTCTGGTTTTATATGGTATCAGCTTTCTTTACTTACAACGTATTCTTTTAGCTCGTATTGTAGTTTCCGAGTGGTTGTGTGTAAGTGATAATATTTGTTTTTTTTGTCTTATATGATGTGTCTAGAGCTCTATATATGAGATGTTGGCACAACATAATTGTGCACTATTCATTCAAATACTGATTCATTGTATTAATACACAACACGTACATTTGCATCGTATCTCACGACGTTGGTAGGCGCAACCTGTTCACTCTCATCAGCCGTAGCCTCTGCCGTGTCGTGTGTTGGAGTGTCATCTACTGAAAAAGTTTGAACCATCCGTCCAAAACAAACAAAAAAAAACAACTCATCAATTAATTAAACATCTTTGCAAATTTTCATCTCATCATTTATTATGAACATTAATGTCCTGCTTGATAATTTACCGGAAATGATTTAACAGGAACTTCCCCGTTAATACATTTTCATCATCACGAAGTGTGCCGTAATTATACACTACCATGGTGTAGTTAGTATCGCGATCGAGATCTAAAACGCAACAAGCAATACACCAAAACAATGCCTCAAGCTCTCCTATCTAAAGATGAACAAATTGCATTGTACATTGTTACCAACATGAGGGGGGGGAGATCACCTGAAGTGATTTTTTGTTTTTGCTTTTGAGTTAAGGTTTTTTGCTTTTACTATGTACATCAGTAACTGACAAAATACAGTCATCCTGTATCAATTGAAAAGTTTGTAGCGGCCTTGTTGCCATAGAAACGGCCACCATCTTGGATTTTGACTCAATTTTTAAAATTCTATCTCCTCCCTTACTTATGAATAAAATTACTCAAAACCTATGCAAATTGTCTTTTCTCTTCAATATCTAAAGAGTTACGTCGGTTTTTAAAAACATATGTTGAATAAGTTTTTAAAAAAATATATTTTGAAACTACGATACATCGTGAATGTACACAAATGGCATTTTGTATTACAAAAACAAAATAATTCTCAAAACGTATACAATATATTTTTTAAAAACCTGTTCTATTAACATTGACAAGAGGAACATGTGTGGCAAATATAATACAAATCGTTTGGTAAATGGCAGAGGAGATAGAATGTTAGTGTGGAAAAATTACATTTTGAGAAAAAATGCAAGAAAACAAATCAAAAGAAAATAACACAAAACAGACGCTTCATTCGGGTTTCCCTTGTTGTAGCAGCTAATTTTTACTTATGTAAAGAGCGTTATAAATATAGGTTCAAATATGCACTATTGAGAAAACAGACGTCAAAATGACCAGTTTTTTTTGTTTTTTTTTCTCTATATCCTATACTTGTGCGCGTGTTTACATACGCACTGACGCGCAACGCCTCTTCCATCTCACAGCGATAGAGTGAACCAACTAGAGATATCGGCAGAAACTAGGTCACCTCGATGATGCCACATTTAGCGATTAACCACTAATATACGGGTTTTTACTGCCATTTTCTCAGCCAGAATTTTGATTGTTTTTACTTACCCTCGCCTACCAAATATTTTGTAAAAACTAAATTTATACGTCATATGGACAATTTTCTGCCGTGAACTTGTAGATAAATTATCGTTCTACCCGAATATGCAAAGAACAGAAAATCAACCTTTTGGTCCCAAACTCACCAGTTCAGGTACCGCCTCCCCCTCCGCCCCTTATAGAAAATCTGGCACAGGATAGAGACTGTCGAAAACTAGTGACACAAATATATTCCAACATTAAGACCACCCTACTATTACTAGCATACAACGCAATTTAGGGGCAAGCGTCCCTAGTGATTGCCATGCTTTTATTATTACGATATAGTATCATTATCATCGCAATGATGTGTTGAATGATATCGCTATTGAAGCAAGGCATACAGTACAAAACTTGTTGTGACTGCATGAGAGGCGTTGTAGCGGAACCGCCCGCAGTGTTGTGAGCTTGTAATTAAGACGACACTGTTTTAAACCCCACAGTTGGTGCAGGTGGGCTGGGGGTTTTTTTTTCTTTCTCTCACGACGTTGTAATCTTAAGAAAGGCATTTAATTAAACTTTCCTCACTTGACTCAGGTGTGAATGAGCATCACGGCTATAGGTAGAGGCAGATCTTGTCCGCTCGTTAGTACGGAGAAGCCTAACAGGCTTGCGTACTGCATGCTCCCTCGGGAGTTGAGAAGGACTGTGAATGAACTGGCCTGATGTACAGTCGATATGGACTATAAATCCATCTTTATTTTAAAGCTTCATCTGAGAATATTTCGACCGTGTATGGATTGCTGAATTTCTAGAGACGTGCAGATTCAGGGATACTATGCTAAAGAGTTTATTTCATTGTTTGTCTGTATGCAATATATGTACACCCTACGTGGTATGCACTTTTGCCAACCCCTCCCACCACATCAAACAAATAACCCCCACCCCAAACAAATAACTCCCCCTCCCAAACAAATAACCCCCACCCCAAACAAATAACCCCCATCCCAAACAAATAACCCCCACCCCAAACAATAACTCCCACCCCAAACAATAACCCCCACTCCAAACAAATAACCCCACTCCAAACAAATAACCCTCACTTTACATATATATATATATATATATATATATATATATATATATATATATATATATATATATATATATATATATATATATATATATATATCGAAAATGACTTGACAAATTAAATATAAAGAGTTTAATGGATCGTACTATATTGATGTTTAATCATTTCACTTAAAGAGAAATAATGAAAACTATATAATAATAAAAAAGATCAAACAATAACATCATCTTTTTCAGTTGAAAAAAACATTTTTACAAATGGCCCATTTAGCATGGTCATATCATGGTATTTGGGTGTAAGGAATGGAAAGCCGTAAGAGATAAAAAAATTAAAATGTTGAAAGAACTCTACGAAATCGAATAGACAAGAAACGATTAGAATGTTTATAGCCCGCATTCTGAATAAACACGACATATTATTTATTACATTCCTCACTATCCATTTTTATCCTCATATAGAAATGAAACACAAATAACAAACAAAAAAAGAGTGATACAAAAGGGCCGAGATAATAGCCTTTCATCTGCTGAATTATTGAACAACAAACGCTTACCAATCTGAACAAAAACAGAAACAAAAACATACAAAAACCAAAAAACCATAATACGTTGCGTCTTCTAAGTAAAAAACTGACCACAATGACCCCAACACTAGCCAGGAAGACCAGTCCACCGATGAGCTGTCCTTACCTGTCAATGATTGATATTTCCTTCTAAGCAAGAAACTGACCACAATGGCCCCAACACTAGCCAGGAGACCAACCCACTGATGACCTTTCCTTACCTGTCAGTGCTTGGTATTTCATTCGAAGGAAGAAACTGACCACAATGGCCCCACCACTAGCCAGGACGACCACTAGCCAGGAAGAAACTGACCACAATGGCCCACCACCAGCCAGAGAGATTGAACCACTGATGACCTCCTTACCTGTCAATGATTGGTATTTCCTTCTAAGGAAGAAACTGGCCACAATGGCCCCAACACTAGCCAGAACACCCATTGAACCACTGATGACCTTTCCTTACCTGTCAATGATTGGTATTTCCTTCTAAGGAAGAAAATGGCTGCCCACCGACCACAATGGCAGTACAGGAAGACCAGTCCACCGATGACCAGTCCTTACCTGTCAATATATTTTCCTTCTAAGGAAGAAACTAGACCACAATGGCCCCAACACTAGCCAGGAGACCAACCCACTGATGACCTTTCCTTACCTGTCAGTGTTTGGTATTTCATTCGAAGGAAGAAACTGAAGGCCCCAACACTAGCCAAGAAACTGACCTTTCTTCAATGGCTACCAAGGAAGAAACACTAGCCAGAGAGACCTACCTTTCACCTGTCATGATTGGTATTTCCTCTCTGACGACAATGGTTCCAACACTAGCCAGGAACACCAGCCCACTGATGACCTTCCCTTACCTGTCAATGCTTGGTATTTCATTCTAAGGAAGAAACTGACCACAATGGCCCTAACACTAGACAGAGAGACCTAACCACTGATGACCTTTCCTTACCTGTCAATGATTGGTATTTCTTTCTAAGGCAGAAACTGAGCGCAATGGCCCCAACACTAGCCAGGAAGACCAACCCACCCATCAAGCCAGCCGTGACAGTGTTTATCTCATCGTCTTTGAAAAGGATTTCCAATGCCAAATGTGTGAATTCTGATGAATGAATAGAGATGGAGATAAAATGGATTTATAGTCCATACACCCGCACAAATGCAGACTCACTGACTGTAGATCATTTTATCCCCCAGCAAGCCGTTTCATTCAAAATCCTTCTCCTTTCGGTGTGTGTGTGGGGGGGGGTGGATCGATAAAGTACACAAGCCTTTTAGACGTTTTGTAGTAAGACAAGGTCTTTTTCTGGGTATAGCTGGCTAGTCATTCACACCTGAGTCAAGTGAGGAAATCAGAATGAAGTAACTTTCCTAAGAGTACAACATTGGGGAAGAAAAAACCCTACCTGTGCCGTGAAGCTCAAACCAGTGAATATGAAACGAATTGTTTTGATTACATATGTAAGAACCCCCCCCCCCCTCACCCACCCCCGTTAAGTCCCATCTAAGCCATTACGGCTCATAAAGTCGAAGGTTATACCGATTGCTAAAATAAAAAGCATAATAGGTGATAATACCACATCTTGACTAATGGCAACCGACGCAAGTTAATAACAATTGTAGATATTGATGTATTAGTCATGTATGTATAGAATAATACTTATGTAGTATCATGTATATATTTGTGTGTATATTGTATGTTTTTATTTATGTATGTATGTATGCATGTATGTATGTATGTATGTATGTAGGTATATATGTATGTATATATGTATGTATGTATGTATGTATGTATGTATGTATGTATGTATGTATGTATGTATGTATGTATGTATGTATATATGTGTGTATGTATGTGTGCATCTATATTCAGCTATCTATCTATATCTATCTTTCTATGTATTAATCTATCTATATCTCTGTTTGTCTTTCAATATATATTTAATTCAGATACACTAATGTAATATATATAAATACAAATATATAACCAGACACTCAACCTATTGAGCTGCTGGAGCCCGTGGCACTATTATACTGTGTTGCTAATGAAAACCAATTGATTTCCCATGAAAGGCATACTAATTGATACATTTTTGTATTTGTCCTTTATACGTTTGCATTTCAATTCATGTTTTTAAAAAAAAAAACCAACGAAAACAACGGACACAACAACTTACCTTCTATTTCGAACTCAACCAAAGAGAGACTTTTGTTCGTTAGTCTCATGTCTTTCACGAAAACCAGCCTATAGTGGCCGAGATCGGACTTGGAGATTGCAAGAAATGTGACATTCACATGGACCAACATGCCATCGTAAGCCCCCAACGTCACAGTAGGATAGGGCTGGTAAATCTGTGCCCATTCTCCATCGGTTTCTTTAAAATAATATGTGACGAATAACCAATCAATTAGTGAGATTTAATATAGAGAAACAATGAGTTAACCAGATTTAGTATGAGAAACCAATTACTTCGTGAGACAAAGTATTACGAACCAATGAATTAGACAGATTTAGTATGATAAACCAATTAATTAGTGAGACAAAGAATGAAGAAACAATGAATTAGTGTGATTAAGTATGAAAAACCAATGAAATAGTGAGATTAAGTATGAATAACCAATGAATTAGGGAGACTAAGCATGAAGAACCAATTAATTAGTGAGGCTAAGTATGAAGAACCAATGAATTAGTGAGACTAAGTGTGAAGAACCAATGAATTAGTCAGACTAAGTATGAATAACCAATGAATTAATGTGCTCGTTTTCCATCAGGTTCTTTAAAATGTGTGATGAAAAACCAATGACTTAGCGAAACCTGATACGAAGAACGAATGAATAAGCGAAACTAAGAATGAAGAATCAATCAATATGTGAGACAGTATAAAAAAACACAATGAATTAGGGACAGTTATTTTTTCGATAATTTCCTATCTATTATTAGTTAAGTGTGACATAATTTGTGACTTTTTATTACTTTCTTCATTTTTTATTCAATTAGGGATAAGTTGGGTTAGTTTACTGTTATAGGTTTCTTTCTGCTTTTAGGATGGGGAAGGGGAGAGGAGATGGGGTGGTATATCTTTCTTTGCTTTGTCGGCTTACTTGAGATTTTTTTGGGTTTGAGTCGTGAGAAAGAGACGGCATTAATTGGTTTGTTTTTGTGTCAACTGTTCTAGACAATCATTTTGTCTTCATTAAGTTCACCTATAGAATAATAAAGTTGTTACCGTCAACATAGTCAGAGCTTATTAAGGTTTCCATAGCGTTAAGCAGAAGAGTGATAATAATCACTTCCTGGACAGGACTATAGTCTATTGCAAGGGTTTGTTCTCAAGTTGCTTCTAGTTCCCATTTCCGCTTGAGCCGAGTGAAGAAAAAATGCGTGTCAAATGATTCCCCCCCCCCTCCCTTCCCCAACCCCATACACAGAAATATTAAAAAACGGGACTTGCATTGAACCCATGACCTCATGATTTAAAGTATGACATTATAATCTAGTTTACTTCCATTAGAAGCACCGTTCCATTTAAGATAATCAACAAGATCAAACAACAAAATAATCAACAACATCAAACAACAAGATAATCAACAACATCAAACAACAAGATAATTAACAAGCCCAAACAATAAGAAGAAGAAGAAGAAGAATTACCGGAATTCATTTTGTAAAATTCTGGAAATTAAACGACTTATCTGGTGCCTTGGTACGGACACCGCAATTAAAAAAAAGAGACAGAGGACACCTAACAACAGCATGACGGAGAATGGAGGAGACAAAGGACACCTAACAACAAAATGGCGGAGAATGGTGGAGACAGAGGACACCTAACAACAACATGGAGGAAAATGGTGGAGACAGAGGACACCTAACAACAACATGGCGGATAATGGTGGAGACAGAGGACACCTAACAACAACATGGCGGAGAATGGAGGAGACAAAGGACACCTATTAAACAGAGGACATGACAACAGAATGGAGGAGACAAAGGACACCTAACAACAACATGGAGGAGAATGGAGGAGACAAAGGACACCTAACAACAGCATGACAAAGGAGAATGATTAAGGAGACAGAGGACACCTAACAACAACATGGCGGAGAATGGTGGAGACAGAGGACACC
>JAXRKP010001264.1:47500-97500 GCA_037039925.1 Doris montereyensis | reverse complement strand
CAAACTGCCATTCTTAAAAGAATATTTAACCATCAGTGACTGGGTCAATTATTGGACATTTGGTCATGTACTTGTCTACCAGATTTTCTTGCAGGTGGAAGCGAGGATGTTTGTGCCCCTGTCTTCGCCACTCTGCAGGGATATTGTCGACCGTGGCCACACACCACCCCCCCCCGCCCCCTTTGCATCGTTAAAAGGTCTTATGGTTCATGCTACTTCCTCCTTAAGGATCGGCTAATAATAACCTTTGCTTGTTGACTCCTCTTCCGATGTTACCCTGGATTTTAAGTTCATCTTGGGGATGTGAAGATCAGAGCAATAGTCAGTGTGTTATTTGAGTAATATTTTGATATTCGTTTTTTTGTTGTTGTATTTGCTTTGTCTTGGACGAGGCTGACTCACGGTACTTTTGTTTGACAGGGCAAAATGGTGTAACTCACCTCATACTGATTCTGGTACGACCACACACACCGCCCCTCTGGGTAGATTCTGAGAGTATGACAGGCAACATACAAGAATCTTGTAGTCATTTTGCTTGAACAGTCGATGGATTCAGCCGGCTCTTGAAAATCAACAACATTATGTCATGTTACAATTAGCTTGGCAGTAAATAAAGAACAGAAACATTATGTCATGTTACAATTAGCTTGGCAGTAAATAGAGAACAGAAACAATATGTCATGTTACAATTAGCTTGGCAGTAAATAGAAAACAAAAACATTATGTCATGTTACAATTAGCTTGGCAGGAAATAGAGAACAGAAACATTGTGTCATGTTACAATTAGCTTAGTAGTAAATAGAGAACAGAAACATTATGTCATGTTACAATTAGCTTGGCAGTAAATAGAGAACAGAAACATTATGGCATGTTCCAATTAGCTTAGCAGTAAATAAAGAACAGAAACATTATGCCATGTTCCAATTAGCTTAGCAGTAAATAAAGAACAGAAACATTATGCCATGTTCCAATTAGCTTAGCAGTAAATAAAGAACAGAAACATTATGCCATGTTCCAATTAGCTTAGCAGTAAATAAAGAACAGAAACTTTATTATACCAGCACTAGTCCGTGGTTTTTCATGTGAATATCATCCTTGATTGCACAATGGCATCTCGATCACCCACGACCCCCCCCCACACCCTTGTGCACGTTGTCCAATAGTATGCTGTTAACTCGTGGTGGAGGAAATTGGTTTTCATTTTTTTTTTTTACATTTATTACAAAACCATGACTTCTATTCAAGTTTTGTGCTGATTGATTATTCATTACTCGCTAAGATATGCATATTTTTTAATGTAAAGACATGTTTCTTGGGTCACATGGTCTCTCATAAATTAACTTATAGCGGACCATGATCAAAAGTCATAAAGTAATTTAAAGAAAGTTTCACACCCAGAATTGAGCTTTAAAATAATTATTTATAAAGTCGTGATTTTTCTTGACATGCTGGGGTCTGAACAGACTTGAGCTATCCATTTTTTTGCTGCTGGATTGACAGGAAGGACCAGAAAATATTGAAATCATAAATCAATACATTATCAGCGTATACGGTATTAAGGCAAGAGGCCTCGGATCTCTTGTACCTGGAGATGCGTTTCGGGTATCCGCATAAAAGATGCTGGGTGACGTAAGAGAAAACAGTAAGATGAAGGATATAAAGTGACATAGTGAGAATAAAGAAGTGAGCATTTGTTTTTCACCAGTCATCAATCATCTGAGACAAGCAAACGGTATGAAGCAACCCATGGGCATCATTTGTCTATTTCTGTACATTTAAACGATTATTTGTAAGGGAAAATATCTTCCGCATTGCAGTGAAGGACTATAATGTGAGCACTGAACATCTTGTCTTCAAATTTATCAAGTTATCTGACTTTGACACCTACCATAGACTTGCAAGTTACAGGAAACACGTTGTGTAGCGGGGCATAGTCAGTATACAATACCAGACACCCTCGTGTTGCCTCGTGATCTGTCTGTCGTAGGTGAGAATGAATTTAGTGTTATTCTCCCTCCTAACGCCATGGTTCAAGGTTCCATAACAGACGTCTTTGTGTTGATGGCAAACGCCAAGTGGTCGATTGGGGTCATCAGGGCCAAACCATGTCAAAGTTGTCCAGTTAGGGAAGTAGAATTGACAGATTTGAAACTCATGTAACTTGGTGCCATTTTTAACGTGATCAGGCATGTCATGTGTGGTGTGGGGATAACTGAGGAAGGAAAAGAAAAGAAACACAGTGAAAAATTTTCACCATTACAAACGTGTACCCAATTAATACAATGTCTTGCATAAGTTTGCATCAATGTAATGGTCGTTTTGTAACGCATTAAATATGTGGTACTGATGTTAAAATTATATATAGTGATGGTTAAACCTGAATTGCTTTCAGGCATCTGATTCTGGTTTTGATTTTATTAGTGTGTTGTTGGATCTGTCTGCAGACTTTCATACAATAATGATCATAAAACTTTGATAACACATTACGTGCTTCATTTTGGATTAACTCGCTTCAGTCATTTTTAACAAAGCAGACATCAGTTTTGTAACAAAACAGACATCAGTCATTCTTAACAAAACAGACATCAGTCATTCTTAACAAAACAGACATCAGTCATTCTTAACAAAACAGACATCAGTCATTCTTAACAAACAGACATCAGTCATTCTTAACAAACAGAGTCATTCTTAATAAGCAGACATCAGTCATTCTTAACAAACAGACATCAGTCATTCTTAACAAACAGACATCAGTCATTCTTAACAAACAGAGTCATTCTTAATAAACAGACATCAGTCATTCTTAACAAAACAGACATCAGTCATTCTTAACAAACAGACATCAGTCATTCTTAACAAACAGACATCAGTCATTTTTAACAAAGCAGACATCAGTCATTCTTAACAAAACAGACATCAGTCATTCTTAACAAAACAGACATCAGTCATTCTTAACAAAACAGACATCAGTCATTCTTAACAAAACAGACATCAGTCATTCTTAACAAACAGACATCAGTCATTCTTAACAAAGCAGACATCAGTTATTCTTAACAAAACAGACATCAGTCATTCTTAACAAACAGACATCAGTCATTCTTAACAAAGCAGACATCAGTCATTCTTAACAAAGCAGACATCAGTCATTCTTAACAAAGCAGACATCAGTCATTCTTAACAAAACAAACATCAGTCATTCTTAACAAAACAAACATCAGTCATTCTTAACAAAACAAACATCAGTCATTCTTAACAAACAGACATCAGTCATTCTTAACAAACAGACATCAGTCATTCTTAACAAACAGACATCAGTCATTCTTAACAAACAGACATAAAAAAATATTTGAAATAAACGAAACATGACAATTTCCAGTGGAACTTAGATGAAATGTGACGTGCCTCAGTGGTCTGTTCTTGACTATATTATAGTTTACCTACACATCCAAACTCTAGGAAAAAATATCTCCAAACATGGTTTTAATCATCACACATACGCTGATGACACGCAGTTGTGTAAATCGTCACAGTGTCAAGACATACGTCCCATCTTTACTGATTTAGACAAACGTGTCCCAGAATTTTCTGATTGGATGATGTCAAACAAATTCAAGTTAAATGAATATAAAACTGAAATAATTGTCGTTGTGACTAGATCTTAAATAAAGAACCTGACCATTTCCACTGCCGTGATATGTAGCATAAAAATCCCTGTAAACACTTGAGCTAAATACTTTGGGGTCATATCTGACTCATTTCTCTCCAAGGGGGATCACAGTTTCTATAAGCATGTTCATTTATCACATATAGACTCGACTATTGTAATTCATTTTTTGGCTGAGATGACATAAAATCGTATAAATAAATTATGCAGCATGTTTGATCAAAACGAAAAGAAAGACTGACTGCATCACACCAACGCTGAAAGAATTACAATAGATTCCAATCAAATTTCGTATCATTTATAAGATAGCCACATTAATCTACCAATGTCTTAATGATCAATACTTCCCTGTTTAGCTTAAAGAGTTCATTTCTTATAGAGTGTCAGCTAGACAACCCGATCCAGTAGCTCTGTGGTACGCCTTCTCGCGAACCAAAAGCAAGACGGAAAATATGTGTTGAAAAAAACCCCAGCATTTTCAAACTATGGTCCAATGATGTACAATGGTTTGCCTGATAGTCTTAAAGGAAATTCCTTCATGAAAATTTATCTTTTCAGTGAATGTTTCAATAATTAATGTTTTCACATCGTATTTTATTGAACACTTCGTCTTATGACATTTCCTCTTTTCAGTGGGCGGGGGGGGTTGAGAAGGCCAGGTTTGTCCAAAACCTGACAGTCGTTCTTTCCCTTTACATTGATACCATAAAATGAGCTCAATATCGATTCTTCGATTTTTTTTAAAGAATGTTTTTAGATAGGACACCGGCCCGACTTTCCACACATCATTTGAACCATAAAAGCCAACAACGTCGTCTAAAGTCTAGCAAGCTGGTACTCATTTTCATCTTGTAATCAAAGATGTTGTCCAAAATGAGTATAAGAGAGCCGAGACACTGGAAACAGGGTCGATAAGCGGTAATTGAGAGCCTCTTGTGGTTTTATGCTGTTTCAAAGCATTATCCTACTCATTTGGAGTTTTGTATGCGAAATTTGTTTTTAAAAATGGGAAAAAATGTTTTAAAAAACGATTTTCTCATGATTGACATTTTTTGACAGTTTTTGCCAAGTAGTTGCTCTAAATTTGGCATACAACTGCTTTGTATCATTACTAATGTTAACTGATGAACATCTCTCCCACTACCCCCTGAGTATTTAAGTATATTTAGCATTGGCTAATTAAAAAATTCTCCCACTCTCTGTCTCTATCTCTCTGTCTCTATCTCTCTATCTCTATCTCTCTCTCTCTCTATCTCTCTCTCTCTCTCTCTCTCTCTCTCTCTCTCTCTCTCTCTCTCTCTCTCTCTCTCTCTCTCTCTCTCTCTCTCTCTCTCTCTCTCTCTCTCTCTCTCTCTCTCTCTCTCTCTCTCTCTCTCTCTCTCTCTCTCTCTCTCTCTCTCTCTCTCTCTCTCTCTCTCTCTCTCTCTCTCTCTCTCTCTCTCTCTCTCTCTCTCTCTCTCTCTCTCTCTCTCTCTCTCTCTCTCTCTCTCTCTCTCTCTCTCTCTGTCTCCTTATTGGCAGTTTGTACTGAGAACAAATGCTCAAGGACTCGAGATTTGTGTTTGTGGAATTTATGGGATGGAGATTTATTATGTCTTTGGGTTTGGAGTAAATATTTTTTTCTGCAAGGATCATTGCATGATTGGTGGTGATTTATACCTGTGTTAATGCTATATTTCAAAATGGAAGATTTCACTTAATTGGAACGTGTGTATTTAACATCATTGATTTTTTTTTTACATTTGTAACAATGTTCGATCCACACATGGATGTGCATAGAATATGTTGTTAGCGTTAAGTTTTGATAACCTTAGTGGAGTGACTACTCTATACGACTATTCGTTTTCTTTTATCGGGGGTATCGCCTGGTCGAGTCCTTCCCCGCCCCGGGCTTAGTCTAGCCTAGTCCTCCCCTGGCTCAGTTAATCCAGTGGTTTCCCCTTTGCCTTCGTGTTTAATCCAGTAGTTTCCCTTGTCCTCAGTTTAGTCAGTAGTTTCCCTTTGCCTTCAGTTTAATCTAGTAGTTTCCCTTTGTCTTCGGGTTTAACCTAGTAGTTTCCCCTTTGCCTTCAGGCCTGCTCTAGTCGAGTTCCGCTTTGTTTCGGGTTTGGCTTGGCCAGGTTTAATTTTCCTTCCAGTCTTGGTTGTTTTCCTGAAGTCTCTCTCTGTTTTTTCTGAAGGGTTTTGGAAGTCTGTTTTCCTGAAGTCTGCTCCATTTTGGGGTTCTGGTTGTTTTCCTGAAGTCTCTCCATTTTGGGGTTTTGGTTGTTTTTGGTTGTTTTCCTGAAGTCTGAAGTCTGCTCCATTTTGGGGTTCCCTCTTTACTGTTGATTTGCACTGTTGCATTCGTCATGGTTGGGAGCGATTTGCTCTTGACGTCAGTTCCTTCCTTGTGGTTCACCTTGAACTCTAGGGGTCATTTTTCGTACCGATTATTTTGTACAATCGCCAATCTTGTACATTTTGTTGTTGTATCTAGCCAGAACCTGTTGTCCTGCACTAGGGAAGGGTGTTTGCCCCTGAACACCACCAGACGGGTTAATTTTGTACGTTCTATTATTGTGCCTAGTCAGAATTTGTTATGCTAGACCAGGGGAAGGTGTTTGTTTTTAAAACACAACGGGGTAGGCCTGGATCCATAGGGTGATCTGGTGATATTTAAATATGTTGCGTTGAGACGTTAGTTTCACACTTCGCGTTATTTCTTTCAACCTGGTCGAGATTTTGTCGATCTTCGCGTTATTTTTCTTGAATCCATAGCATTTCGCTTGGTCAAGAGTTTTTTTAAAGATCTGCAATTTGCGCAATTGATCTTTTCTACTGATACTCTAAGTTTCGTCCTTCTTTCGAACTTATAGTATCTGGCTGGGTCGAATTTTTTAATTATTATCTGAGAGTTCCTTTGCGCCATGGTTTAAGTTTAAATAGGACTATGAATTAGTTGTTATAAATAACCTCCTCTTTGACTTTATTCGAGCCTGGATTTCCCCGCGCTCCTGGCGTTTGCATGGCCGCTAGTCTTTCTCCCGAGAGTGCCTTCCTGTGTCGTTGAAATTTCCATTGGCACTAGGCATAGTGTTCTCCCCGTTGACATATTCAGGTTCATTGGTTTAAATAGTATTATGTATTCGTTGTGGTAAATAACCTCCTGACGCATGACGCGAAGAAGAAGAGTCAAATATTATATAATCAGTAATTTTACGTTCCTCCGTAAAGGAGAGGTATTAGGATTTTGATAATAGACAGTTTGGTGGTTGATTTTCTATAAGTAAGCTGTGGCTGTGTGGACGAATAGTCCTGGTCAAAAACTCCTGGCGCGTGACGCGAAGAAGAGAGTCAGATGTTGTATAATCAATAATTTTACGTTCCTCCGTAACAAGAGGTGAGTTGAGATTTTGATAATAGACAGTTTGGTGGTTGATTTTCTATAAGTAAGCTGTGGCTGTGTGGACGAAAAATAGTGAGTTTCTGGTCAAAATAATCGAGTCCTCGTAACGTGAGAATGAGTCGAGATTTTGAGTGTAGACAGGTTGGTGTGTTGATTCTCAAACACTCCTGTGAGCGAATTTTAGATAGATCTATAAGTCAGCTATAACTGTGTGGATTTTGATAGATCTATAGATCTATAAGTCAGCTATAACTGTGTGGAGATAGATCTATAAGTCAGCTATAACTGTGTGGAGATAGCAGCTATAACTAGATAATCTATAAGTCAGCTATAACTGTGTGGAGATAGATCTATAAGTCTATAACTGTGTGGAGATAGATATATAAGTCAGCTATAACTGTGTGGAGATAGATCTATAAGTCAGCTATAACTGTGTGGAGATAGATCTATAAGTCAGCTATAACTGTGTGGAGATAGATCAGCTATAAGTCAGATAGATCTATAAGTCTGTGTGGAGATAGATCTATAAGTCAGCTATAACTGTCTGGAGATAATAAGTGCTATAACTGTGTGGAGATAGATCTATAAGTCAGCTATAACTGTGTGGAGATAGATCTATAAGTCAGCTATAACTGTCTGGAGATATATCTATAAGTGCGCTATAACTGTGTGGAGATAGATCTATAAGTCAGGTATAACTGTGTGGAGATAGATCTATAAGTCAGCTATAACTGTGTGGAGATAGATCTATAAGTCAGCTATAACTGTGTGGAGATAGATCTATAAGTCAGCTATAACTGTATGGAGGAACAGTGAGTTTCCTGATCGAAATGAGAAGTGAGTTATATCGTGTTAGTGAACAGACGGTTTATTGAGACCTGGGTGATTGACGTGTCGTAATTTGTGAGTTGCTGTAGGTGAAGGTTATTGACACGTTAGATACTACAGAGGCATACTATATATTGTAATGTATGTATTCGTCAATGTTAAATGGTTGTTTAAATAATAATAGGTCTACATCGAAAACAAAATTGTAGTCTAAATCACTGGGGGCAACGAACTGTCACTAAATATGACTGCTAGTCATGACCGGATTTGTGCGAAAAACCTTGCTAATGAGACTCCATTTTTTTAGGGAGCGTGGTTAGCTCGGTTGGAAACACGCTTTATATTCATGGCGAGGCGATGGATGCCGACTAAGAGGTCACGGGTTCGATCCCCATGGTGGCCAGGATTTTGTTTGTCTCTTCCTTGATAGGGCTTGAAAATGGATATTGCTAAAAAAAATGAGAAGAAAAAACACATGTCAATGCGAAACAATTCCCATTCAACGTGGACAACGACATTTTGGCTACAACAACCTGATTTCACACCGGTGACTAAAGCAAGCATGACGAATAGCGACAAATTTCCCATTTGCTGTTGATGCCGAGTATTTGGAATACTTGAAACCTGGAGAAAAAAAAGAAATGTCCAGAGAAATGGTGAATGTCTTCTTTTATAATAATATATCATTATTGCAAACTTCCCCAAATCTACCCGGCCCTAAATTGTATTTAGAAAGGAAACAACTTTTACACACGCTGCAGAGCATGGTGGGTATCAACAACGTCATCGTTATTGTTCCACGTTGTCGGTCAGGGGTTAGATTTGGGTTATTTTGAATCCCTAAAGAACACATTAAAAACGTTAGACTCGATATTCCAGTGGCAAGGTGTCGGCCTGTCAACCAAGAGGTCGTGGGTCCAAGCCCCGACGGTTGAAAAAAATGTTCTGGAGTTCGAGTATAACCTACTGCTCCTCCCCCCTCCCCCCCCCATCCTGGTCCAGGTAGGCGGATTGACACTTAGTACCATTGGAGACAGACGACAAAAAGAAAGTTCCTTGTGAACATCGCAGAACTCTGTGCACGTTTAGGATCCCTTGGCTATTTACAGGGCGGTTCGGACAAAATTGAGAATGTTACTTAAACGCCTCAAGTTAGGTGGATGTGGATACAATCAAATCAAAAATAAAATCAAAATCAAATCAAAATTCATTTATAATCAAATATGAAAACAGCAACCACCGCACTTCCCTCGAGCAGTTTAAAGGTCAATGATAACGGACCACGTGACATGACTGAGACCAATTATTGCATTTGAGGTGACTGACTTTCAATTAGTTATGTAAGTCCTTTCTTTCATATGACACGCGTGGATCGCTGCAGGGCTATCTCGTTTGCATAAGAGGAACACAAAGTGAAGTCGTCCGATGAACACCGACATGTGTCACGCCTTAGGTGTCAGATTAAGGGGATGGTTGATAGACTTTTTCTCTCTCTCGTTTATTCGCATTATTGATAACAGTGTTTATACAACTTGTTGCTTTAAATTCCCGCACTTCTCGGTAACAACATGTCTGTGTAGTCAAACGATACAGTGAGAGCCCGACTTACGGTGAAATCTCGCTCCGGTCCCTTGCCATTGTCACATTTGAACTGCTCGTGTTCATTATTGAGTGTTCCGTCCCATCCGTTGTCGCTATAGTGTCACACGATCTCTGATTGATCCACCTTGAAGGTAGCTCCTCCCACTACCTCTCTATTTTATTGTATTTATCTATTTCTTCCTTTCTTTCTTCACCTAACAAAACCAAATCCCAACTTTTTATCTCACGCCTTCAAAATAAACCCACTTTGTTATGTCCCTTGGGTGGTACCCGGACTACGGAAGTCCTTCCAAATATTCTATTTTTCACATCGTTTTCGTAATACTGCATAGATCTAGATCTAGATGCTGTGTAATCACAAATTTAACTTTCATGAGGTCTATCACAACACTCAAACGTTGCTGAAATATTGCACAGAAATAAGTGACAATTTTGACTAATTGCCTTTGCTGTCAAATACGTGTTCCCTGTTTCCTCTATAACGTGATGTATTTTCATATTGTTTCCTCACAGTCTATACGACACATGAGAGATACTTTTAGATTTACATACGAATAACATCTTAATTAACGCTAATAACAAATGCTGTGAAACGTAATACCCCCAAACGTTGCACCCCCCCCCCCATACCCGTCACACCACCACACCCCAAATCTATATCACCATTCTTATCATTATACCATAACAATGCATTGGACATTTCAATCTAATCTTACCTTTAAAAGTAACAGCTTGAATTATCACCTCAAAGATTTCTGTATTTCCTTTATTTTGTTATGACGGTATTTTTTAATCATGATTTTTATGCATTCTATGTAAACTTGACACCTTCTTCCTGACAATGTCATGACATAATGTTCTTATTATTACTAGATAGATTTAGACCTAAGATCTATATCTAACTAAGTTGACAATTTGCTATTTTGTAAACATGAACTTCGTCAGTTATTCATTAGCTTTTGGCCTACCACGGTCCCTGTTCAGGGGCAGTTCGCTTTGGTTTGGCCTCACTACTCTATGGCGGAGTTATGTCTTGTTGGTTTTCTTTTTACGAAGCAATAATATTATTATGCATGTGGTATTATCGGCCTATTTATGATTAAGTAATCCAAGTACACATAATGGGAAAAAAACAAGGTAAGAGAAATTAGATACACAAACACAGGTGTTAAACACAAGTAAACCAACTGGTTCTAGATCTCTAAATACACAAGTAAAGTGATTGAATCTAGATATACATAATATTGAACAAAGGTACCATCATTTTTTTACCTTTGATGAACAAAATCAAAGTAAGTAGGCTTAAATACACGTGTAGAGAAAAAAGTAACTAGATCATGATACACCTGTTGAACAAAGTAGTAGCTAAACCATGATACACCTGTTGAACAAAAGTAGCTAAACCATGATACACCTGTTGAACAAAAGTAGCTAAACCATGATACACCTGTTGAACAAAAGTAGCTAAACCATGATACACCTGTTGAACAAAAGTAGCTAAACCATGATACACCTGTTGAACAAAAGTAGCTAAACCATGATACACCTGTTGAACAAAAGTAGCTAAACCATGATACACCTGTTGAACAAAGTAGCTAAACCATGATACACCTGTTGAACAAAAGTAGCTAAACCATGATACACCTGTTGAACAAAAGTAGCTAAACCATGATACACCTGTTGAACAAAAGTAGCTAAACCATGATACACCTGTTGAACAAAAGTAGCTAAACCATGATAACCTGTTGAACAAAAGAACACTTGTCCAAAAGTGATATACCTGTTCAACAAATAAGTAGTTGAACAAAAGTAGAACCATGATACACCTGTTGAACAAAAGTAGCTAGAACTTGCTATATTTGCTCAAAAATGATAACTTAAACTTGATACACGTGTTGAACAAAAGTAAAGTGTGTAAGTAAGTAAGAACCTGATATAGGTGTTAAACTGCAATAAGTCAATAGAACTTGAAATACGTGTTGAACTAAATGCATAGTAAGTAAAACTTGATGTAAACGTGAATCTGAAATCAGAAAATAGAACTTGAATTACGTGTTGAACTAAATGCATAGTAAGTAAAACTTGATGTAAATGTCAATCTGAAATCAGAAAATAGAATTTAAAATTCGTGTTGAAAAAATGCATGGTAAATAAAACTTGGTATAAATATGTGTTAAACTAATATAAGTAAAAAGAACTTCAAATACGTGTAAATACATGTTAATAGAAGTTGATATATGTGTCAAAGCGATTTAAAGTAAATAGAACTTGATATATATGTCTTTAAAGTAAATAGAACTTGATATATGTGTCAAAGCGATTTAAAGTAAATAGAACTTGATATATGTGTCAACGCGATTTAAAGTAAATAGAACTTATATATGTCAAAACAATTTAAAGTAAATAGAACTTGATATATGTGTCAAAACGATTTAAAGTAAATAGAACTTGATATATGTGTCAACGCGATTTAAAGTAAATAGAACTTGATATATGTGTCAACGCGATTTAAAGTAAATAGAACTTGATTTAAAGTAAAAGTAAATAGAACTTGATATATGTGTCAAAGCGATTGAATGGTTCTGAATCTTTCTAGATCTAATTGAATAGCACATGGAAATAAACTCATTGTAAAGATATTCCTAATTTATAACGAGAAAGTCAAAGTTATAGGTGTAATCTTCGTTCTTCTCTTCTTCTTTTTGGGGTGTCTTCATGTGCTTTTCCATTATAGATATTACAGTTAAAATAATCACGGTAATTTCCAATTTCTTTGAGATGCCAATAAATTCTAGCCACTTGTCTGACAACACACTCGGCTTTTCCCATTTTAAAAAAATTGTGTTCACCACTTGTGGATGTGGATTCTACTAGTCTACATCTAGAAAATCTAGAAGTAGATCAAGAATCAGGAACCTACTTAAGTTCTAGATCTAGTTTCGTCTCAGTTAAAATATAGTATGCATCATATAGTTAGATCTAGATCTAGATTTGTATATAGATTTTAGATCTAGATCTAGATTTGTATATAGATTTTAGATCTAGATCTAGATTTTTTTACTATATATTTTAGATCTAGATTTTTATGAGATTTTTTATATAGATTTAGATCTTTAGATATAGATTTTAGATCTAGATAGATTTTAGATCTAGATCTAGATTTTTATATAGATTTTAGATCTAGATCTAGATTTTTATATAAATTTTAGATCTAGATCTAGATTTTTATATAGATTTTAGATCTAGATCTAGATTTTTATATAGATTTTAGATCTAGATCTAGATTTTTATGTAGATTTTAGATCTAGATCTAGATTTTTATATAGATTTGAGATCTAGATCTAGATTTTTATGTAGATTTTAGATCTAGATCTAGATTTTTATGTAGATTTTAGATCTAGATCTAGATTTTTATGTAGATTTTAGATCTAGATCTAGATTTTTTATATAGATTTTAGATCTAGATCTAGATTTTTATATAGATTTTAGATCTAGATCTAGATTTTTATGTAGATTTTAGATCTAGATCTAGATTTTTATATAGATTTTAGATCTAGATCTAGATTTTTATATAGATTTTAGATCTAGATCTAGATTTTTATATAGATTTTAGATCTAGATCTAGATTTTTATAGATTTTAGATTTCTAGATTTTTATATAGATTTTAGATCAAGATCTATCTTGCCAACTAATACTTATCAAAGATTACGCCAGGGGCGCTTGGCAAAATTTTGTTAAGAATCAAATAAATTAATTCGTTATCGTTGCTACTAATGCTACTCAACCAGAAGAAGAAAAGGAAACAGAATAAAAAAGGCGTTTATGAATCCATATCTGGGTTCACCAACTTTATCGAATATCTATTATTTAGATTAACACTATTTTGTCTCATGTTATAGATCTAGCAAAGACAAACATTGAGGTAGACAAACATTGTCGAAAGTGAGGGACATGACATTGAATAATATTAAATCTCTATTGGACGAGACAAATTCAAGGAATAGCAGACAGATAAATTTATGGCCGCCATAGGGATCAAACTCGTGACCTTTGCGTCGGCACTCATGGCCTCACCATGAAAGAAAGCGTCCTTACAACCTAGGTAATAAACAGTCCTTTTTCTGTCTATTTTTTTGTCTTTGTCTCCTCTTTGTTCCTATCGCACTTTAATATTATTCAATGACATTTCCTTCGCTTAGAATTGGATACAAGTGATGAACAAAATTAAGTAACAAAAAATTTGGCTAACATTGGAGGTGGTTTGAAAAATTACAATTGATCAGCGATTTAGGTGAACACTCTTTTCAGTTTAGGCACTTCAAATTACATTAATAGACCGAGAATATTATAATTGTGGCTGATGGTGGTTTCAGAAAGAAGAAAAAAAAACCCAATAATGTGCAGGCATTAGATTTTTTAAAACCCACCAAAAACACAATTTTAAAAAACTCGTCTGAGCAGTGTTTTAAGGCCCTCTACTCTTTTGTTGTTGTGTATAAAACAAATATGACGTTGCATTATAAATTATTGACATCAAGCTTTCTCATGTCTTTCAACATGCACCCTAGTAATTAATGCGTCTCCAAAAATATAACAAAACCAAACCAAACCATAATAAACACAAACAATAAATGTTCACACTTACAATCGAATCACCATTAAACATTATTCTTCAGACATCAACAAATCTGTAAATAACGAAAAATATTTTTTTAATGAAAATTAGAAATTGTGGAAGTGTTCTTTAAAAATAAAAACACACAAGATTGTTTGTTTTTTTAGAAAAGATATTTGATTTATTTTTTCCAATCGATAACATTTGACGAATATCAAAATGATTGTTTTGTGATGACATCTTGTTTTCAATCTTCGTCGTCACCTCTTCCACGAGCTGCATAACATCCTTTTCGTTTTTTGTCTTCCCCTTTGCACAAACCAGACACTTTTTTTTTACTTGTTTCCCCTTATTTCAGTTGTTTTCCCTTATTTCAATCGATACAGGCCCAGTGGTTTAGTTTAAATTTAACCCATCCACCATTGTGGTGATATCAGGGCCCATTGGTAGTAGCAAACTGGGGTTTTCATTGAAAGCTGGTCAGATGTCAGCTGGCGAACCCTTGTAGTACTTATCAGGACAAATCGAAGTTCCTAGACTTGCCAAGCCATCAACCTGTATGGGATTGTACTGTTCCTAGACTTGCCAAGCCATCAACCTCTATGGGATTGTAATGTTCCTAGACTTGCTAAGCCATCAACCTGTATGGGATTGTACTGTTCCTAGACTTGCCAAGCCATCAACCTGTATGGGATTGTAATGTTCCTAGACTTGCCAAGCCATCAACCTGTATGGGATTGTAATGTGTAGGAAGTAGTAATTTCTTGTAGCGAATAAAATGTGTGAAAATGTTCAAGTCAGGAATCGTATATTTGAATTCAAAGAAAGAAAAAAATAATTAAGTGCCGTCCGCGCAGGCACCGACTGCAGTCACCAAGTGAGCTTATTAGGGTACATGTTTTTGCTCAAGGGAAAAACATGAAGAGTCTGAAGTTGGGCTCGAACCCAGTACCTCTGGGTCACAGCGCAATGCCTTTTAACCAATCGCATATCGTCCCCCAACTTGGCATAAACATGACGAAGTCATATTCTATTATATATACTTTTGGCGTTGAAGAACAGACTTCTAGCTATCTGCAAAAGTGATGAGACTTTGAAGTGGCTCTTGTTGAAATCTGACAGCATTCATGCTGGCAGTCAACTAAAATAGGTTTTAGCTTTCTTTTTCCCCCTTGAAATGCTATGGACAACAGTGGTATTGGAAGAGCTTTGCATATCATGCATGGACAATGTCTATTGTGGTGTCATTAATTAATTCTTAATTTTCGTGATTTACGAATTGCATCTCTTTTCGTACCCCAGAACAACTTTAAATTCACAAAAGAATCATCTAACAGAAATAGTTGTTCCATGCGCCATACGGTTCCTAAAGGAAGGACAATGGAAATGATTATGCTGTTGCCTTGGGGTGGACACGAGAAGGAAAGAGAGACAAAGAACGCCCAAAAACAACAAGGTGGAGAATGGTGGAGAAAAGAGAGCAATGGGAAGATATGGCCTTCACGTGAGAGAACGAGAAGTGCAGCACAGGATAGATAAAATTGGATTGATCATGTTGATCAGACATTATGTACCGCCTGGCACAGTGAGAAGGTTACGGTTCGGGTACAAACCATTATCATAGTTCGATTTCAGCCGGAAAATAAATTATATTGTATTGTATTTTCTTTAGGAATTATACTGTAAATTAATCACCCGATGAATATGGAATACAGAAATTTGTTGTTGTCTATGTGTTTGCTGCAATATGTTGATTTGTGTTGTCTTCAACGTTATGGGCAGCCGCTTCAGTGTTGGTGGCCGCACTCGTTTCATTCTCTCCAACCTTAGCTCCTGAAGCACTTGGTGTTTGAGTCTTGCTACGTGCTGAAGAGGTCGGACAAATATATCCATTATTTTCACCATGCATAAATGTCATAACTATCATGATCTTTAAAAGCGGTCATAATTTACGGTAAAGGAAGAGGCAAGAAATCCAATGTTATATTATTTTCATCATTATCATCATCATCATCATCACCATCATCATCCTCATCGTCATCATCATCATCATCATCATCATCATCATCATCATCCATCATCATCATCATCATCATGCAATTCCCACGTGAGTGAGATGCTCTCTGGCACCAGTTAATCGTCCCCGTCGATTGATGCGGATCAAAACTGATCGCACTAATGGCCATCGAGGTATCATACTGCTCTTTCTTTTTCGGATACGGATCGTTGCATCAAGACGCTGATTTCGTAAACGCAAAAGCAAAATAGTAATGCTGATCCAGTACGGCATTTCTATCACGTGGTCTGCCGATCAGTGGCTTGTCGGCAGTTGATCGGTTCGAGTTATAACGTCTACAGAGACTTGATGTAGGCTTCCTATGAACTGTGTTCGAATCTGACCTCAACTCCTGTATATTTTCGAAAATGAACTATTTAACTGTCAACAAATTCAGCTTCAATTTGTGTTTCTTCATTTAGTACCTGGTATTATTATCACATGCCACCTGCACGTGATTAACGTGTTTTACTTTACCTGTCAATACCAATAATAATTCACCCAAATTATGGTGCTGGCACCAGCTTCTACAACAAGAAACAAGGGCGTGTGTAAATTGGCTATGAGTTGCTTTTCCGGCAATTCGATTATAGAGTTGAGCGGTACACAGCTTTCGCTGAGTACATATACCAAATGCGTGGCCGTGTGGTTAGGCTGCTGGATGTGGGATAATCAAGTCCCTGGTTTTAATCCTAGCAGAGCTAGGTCCAAACAACAGCAAAAAAAAATGTGTCAAGACAAAGAAATGTTTTACACTTTTCCAACGTGAATTATTAGCATAGACAAAAGGAACCTGTGTCCCAAATATTATGCAAATCGGTCTATAAATGACGGAGGAGATATAGATTTAGTGTCCGAAAAGTACATTTCGAGAAAAATGCAAGTAAAGAAATTAAAAGAAAATAACGTAAATCAAACACTTAAGATGAGTTACACTTCTTGTAAGAAAGAGTAAAGTATTTGACACGCGAAAGCTGTGACGTCAGATGACGCTATAGAAAGAGTAAAGTATTTGACACGCCAAAGCTGTGACATCAGATGACGCTATAGAAAGAGTAAAATAGTTGACAAGCCAAAGCTGTGACATCAGATGCCGCTATAGAAAGAGTAAAGTAGTTGACACGCCAAAAGTTGTGACATCAGATGACGCTATAGAAAGAGTAAAGTAGTTGACACGCCAAAGCAGTGACATCAGATGACGCTATAGAAAGAGTAAAGTAGTTGACACGCCAAAAGCTGTGACATCAGATGACGCTATAGAAAGAGTAAAGTAGATGACACGCCAAAGCTGTGACATCAGATGACGCTATAGAAAGAGTAAAGTAGTTGACACGCCAAAGCTGTGACATTAGATGACGCTATAGAAAGAGTAAAGTAGTTGACGCTGTGACATCAGATGACGCTATAGAAAGAGTAAAGTAGTTGACACGCCAAAGCTGTGACATCAGATGACGCTATAGTGACACAGATGTGACATCAGATATAGAAAAAGAGTAAAGTAGTAGTTGACACGCCAAGCTGTGACATCAGATGACGCTATAGAAAGAGTAAAGTAGTTGACACGCCAAAGCTGTGACATCAGATGACGCTATAGAAAGAGTAAAGTATTTGACACGCCAAAGCTGTGACATCAGATGACGCTATAGAAAGAGTAAAGTAGTTGACACGCCAAAGCTGTGACATCAGATGACGCTATAGAAAGAGTAAAGTAGTTGACACGCCAAAGCTGTGACATCAGATGACGCTATAGAAAGAGTAAAGTAGTTGACACGCCAAAGCTGTGACATCAGATGACGCTATAGAAAGAGTAAAGTAGTTGACACGCCAAAGCTGTGACATCAGATGACGCTATAGAAAGAGTAAAGTAGTTGACACGCCAAAGCTGTGACATCAGATGACGCTATAGAAAGAAAAGTAAAGTAGTTGACACGCCAAAGCTGTGACATCAGATGACGCTATAGAAAGAGTAAAGTATTTGACACGCCAAAGCTGTGACATCAGATGACGCTATAGAAAGAGTAAAGTAGTTGACACGCCAAAGCTGTGACATCAGATGACGCTATAGAAAGAGTAAAGTAGTTGACACGCCAAAGCTGTGACATCAGATGACGCTATAGAAAGAGTTGAAAGTAGTTGACACGCCAAAGCTGTGACATCAGATGACGCTATAGAAAGAGTAAAGTAGATGACACGCCAAAGCTGTGACATCAGATGACGCTATAGAAAGAGTAAAGTAGATGACACGCCAAAGCTGTGACATCAGATGACGCTATAGAAAGAGTAAAGTAGATGACACGCCAAAGTTGTGACATCAGATGACGCTATAGAAAGAGTAACGTAGTTGACAAGCCAAAGCTACATAGAAAGCTGTGACGTCAGGTAGCAGAAAGAGTAAAGTAGTTGACACGCCAAAGCTGTGACATCAGATGACACTATAGAAAGAGTAAAGTAGTTGACACGCCAAAGCTGTGACATCAGATGACGCTATAGAAAGAAAGTAAAGTAGTTGACACGCCAAAGCTGTGACATCAGATGACACTATAGAAAGAAAGTAGTTGACAAGCCAAAGCTGTGAAGTATTTGACACGCCAAAGCTGTGACATCAGATGACGCTATAGAAAGAGTTAAGTACTTCTTGTAACAGTACCCTTTCTCTTTCAACAGTCTCTGCCATTGTTACTACTGTAAAGAGGATTATAAATTTTAATTTAGATATGCACTGTTCGAAATAGACGTCAACCTTACAATTTTTGTCCCCCCCCGCCTCTATTCCTATGCTATGGGCGTGTTTAAATACACATTGACGCGCAATGCTCGTGCCATCTGTTGTGTCACTCAGTCCTAGGCCAAATCGATATACGGTGTTTTCGAAACCCAAAGTCAAACTGATGTTCCACATTAGCGATTAGTCGCCAGTACAGGAGTTTTCAGTGTCACCTTCTCAGTTAGATGTTTAAATTTTGACTGTCTCTAACCCCCGCCTCCACACACACACACACACAATTTTTTTTTAGTAAAATAAATCTGACGTCCGATGCATGTCCAGGTAGTCCCACCCCCTACCACCCGCCCTTTTAAAACACGAAACCATTCATAGTATTATAACTGTTCAATAATCATGTAACCCATTGTGTAGACTCTCCCTTTATCTCGTTGCTCGACGTTTCGGCTACACTTCTACTGAAGACGTTAGAAATCGAGCACACTAATAAAGAAGCCATTATGATCACCCCGGCGATGATACCGATGTTACCTATCTGGAAATAGGTTGTCTCCCTCTCCTTGGGGATGTCGCCAAAGTTGTGACATCAGATGGCGCTAGAAAGAGTAAGTAGTTGACACGTAATACAAATTATGACATCAGATGACGTTATGAAAGAGTAAAGTAGTTGACACGTAATAAAAGTTGTGACATCAGATGACGCTATAGAAAGAGTACAAAGAAGTTGACAGGTAATAAAAGTTGTGACATCAGATGACGTTATAGAAAGAAGTAAAGTAGTTGACACGTAATAAAGTTGTGACATCAGATGACGTTATAGAAAGAGTCAAGTAGTTGACACGTAATAAAAATCGTGACATCAGATGACGTTATAGAAAGAGTAAAGTAGTTGACACAAGAAAATTGTGACATCAGATGACGTTATAGAAAGAGTCAAGTAGTTGACACGTAATAAAAGTTGTGACATCAGATGACGTTATAAAAGAGTAAAGTATTTGAAACGTAATAAAAGTTGTGACATCAGATGACGTTATAGAAAGAGTAAAGAACTAGATACAATTGCATGTCCTTCACTTAGAACTGGATACAATTGCATTTGCTCCTTAGAACTAGATCAATTGCATGTCCTTCACAGAACTAGATACAATTGCATGTCCTTCACTTAGAACTAGATACAATTGCATGTCCTTCATTGTCTCTGCCAACAATTGCATTTATAATTGCAATTGCATTTGTTTCACTTACAACTGCATCAATTGCATTTCCTTCACTCTACAACTGGATACAATTGCATTTGTCTTGTTTACTCTAGATACAATTGATTTGCTTCATAGAACATACAATTGCCATGTCCTTCACCCACTGGATCAAATATTGTTCGGTGTTTCCTTCAGAAACTAGATACAATTGCATGTTCTTTACTTAATCGCCGATACAATTGTTTTCATACAATTGCATTTGTTTCACTTAGAACTGATACAATTGCATTTGTTTCACTTAGAACTAGATATACAATTGCATCTCCTTCACTGTCGACTGGATCCAATTGCATGTCCTTCACAACTGGATACAATTGTACTTACAACTGGATACAATTGCATTTGCTTCATAGAACTGGATACAATTGCATTTGTTTCACTTAGAACTGGATACAATTGAATTTGTTTCACTTAGAACTGGATACAATTGCATTTGTTTCACTTAGAACTGGACATAATCACTGGATACAATTGCATTTGTTTCACTTAGAACTGGATACAATTACATTTGTTTCCGCTTTGTTTCATTTGTTTAGAAACTGGACATAATTGCATTTGTTTCACTTAAACTGGACATAATTGCATTTTGTTTCACTTAGAACTGACACAATTGCATTTGTTTTCACTTACAACTGGACACAATTGCATTTGTTTCACTTAGTCCATTTGTTTCACACAATTGCATTTGTTTCCCACTGGAACTGGATACACACAATTGCATGTCACTTTGTTTGCATTTGTTTCAAACTGAATACAATTGCATGTCCTTCACTTAGAACTGGATACAATTGCATTTGTTTCACTAGAACTGAATACAATTGCTGGATTTGTTCCTCACTTAGAACTGATACAATTGCATTTGTTTCACTTACAACTGGATACAATTGCATTTGTTTCCTTCAACTGGATACAACTGGATACAATTGTATTTTGTTTCACTTAGAACTGGATACAATTGCATTTGTTTCATTAGAACTGGATACAATTGCATTTGTTTCACTTAGGAACTGGATACAATTGCATTTGTTTCACTTAGAACTGGATACAATTACATTTGTTTCACTTAGAACTGATACAATTGCATTTCCTTCACTTAGAACTGATACAATTGCATGTGCTTCACTTAGAACTGGATACAATTGCTGTGTCCTTCACTTAGAACTGGATACAATTGCATTTGTTTCACTTAGAACTGGATACAATTGCATTGAATTTGTTTCACTTAGAACTGGATACAATTGCATTTGTTTCACTTAGAACTGATACAATTGCATTTGTTTCATAGAACTGGATACAATTGCATTTGTTCACTTAGAACTGGATACAATTGCATTTGTTTCACTTAGAACTGGACATAATTGCATTTGTTTCACTTAGAACTGGATACAATTGCATTTGTTTCACTTAGAACTGGATAGCATTTCTTCATTTAGAACTCAATACAATTGCATTTGTTTCACTTAGAACTGGACACAATTGCATTTGTTTCACTTAGAACTGGACACAATTGCATTTGTTTCTTGGACATAATTGCATTTGTTTCAGAACTGATATAATTGCATTTGTTTCTGAACTGGATTTGTTGTTTCACTTAGAACTGGATACAATTGCATTTGTTTCACTTACTAGACTGGATGTCCTTCATAGAACTAGATACAATTGCATTTGTTTTAGAACTGGGATACAATTGCATTTCCTTCACTAGAACTGGACACAATTGCATTTGTTTCATTAGAACTGGATACAATTGCATTTGTTTCATAGAACTGGATACAATTGCATTTGTTTCACTTAGAACTGGATACAATTGCATTTCCTTCACTTAGAACTGGATACAATTGCATTTGTTTCACTTAGAACTGGATACAATTGCATTTGTTTCACTTAGAACTGGATACAATTGCATTTGTTTCATTAGAACTGATACAATTGCATTTGTTTCACTTAGAACTGGATACAATTGCATGTCCTTCACTTAGAACTGGATACAATTGCATGTCCTTCACTTAGAACTGGATACAATTGCATGTCCTTCACTTAGAACTGGATACAATTGCATTTCCTTCACTTAGAACTGGATACAATTTGCATTTCCTTCACTTAGAACTGGATACAATTGCATTTGTTTCACTTAGAACTGGATACAATTGCATTTGTTTCACTTAGAACTGGATACAATTGCATTTGTTTCACTTAGAACTGGATACAATTGCATTTGTTTTTCACAATTGCATGTCCTTCACTAGAACTGGATACAATTGCATTTGTTTCACTTAGAACTGGATACAATTGCATTTGTTTCACTTAGAACTGGATACAATTGCATTTGTTTCACTTAGAACTGGATACAATTGCATTTGTTTCATTTGTTTGTCCTTCACTTAGAACTGGATACAATTGCATTTGTTTCACTTAGAACTAGATACAATTGCATTTGTTTCACTTAGAACTGGATACAATTGCATTTGTTTCACTTAGAACTGGATACAATTGCATTTCCTTCACTTAGAACTGGATACAATTGCATTTGTTTTCACTTAGAACTGGATACAATTGCATGTCCTTCACTTAGAACTGGATACAATTGCATTTGTTTCACTTAGAACTGGACACAATTGCATTTGTTTCACTTAGAACTGGACACAATTGCATTTGTTTCACTTAGAACTAGATACAATTGCATTTGTTTCACTTAGAACTGAATACAATTGCATTTCCTTCACTTAGAACTGGATACAATGCATTTGTTTCACTTAGAACTTTGGATACAATTGCATTTGTTTCATTAGAACTAAATACAATTGCATGTCCTTCACTTAGAACTGGATACAATTGCATTTGTTTCACTTAGAACTGATACAATTGCATTTGTTTCACTTAGAACTGGATACAATTGCATGTCCTTCACTTAGAACTGGATACAATTTTGTTCATTTTTGTTTTCACTTAGAACTAAATACAATTGCATGTCCTTCACTTAGAACTGGATACAATTGCATTTGTTTCACTTAGAACTGGACACAATTGCATTTGTTTCATAGAACTGGATACAATTGCATTTGTTTCACTTAGAACTAGATACAATTGCATGTCCTTCACTTAGAACTGGATACAATTGCATTTGTTTCACTTAGAACTGGATACAATTGCATTTTCACTTAGTTTCATGTCCTTCACTGGATACAATTGCATTTGTTTCACTTAGAACTGGATACAATTGCATTTGTTTCATTAGAACTGGATACAATTGCATTTGTTTCACTTAGAACTGGATACAATTGCATTTGTTTCACTTAGAACTGGATACAATTGCATTTGTTTCACTTAGAACTGGATACAATTGCATGTCCTTCACTTAGAACTGGATACAATTGCATTTGTTTCACTTAGAACTGGATACAATTGCATGTCCTTCATTTGTTTCAGAACTGGATACAATTGCATGTCCTTCATTTAGAACTAGATACAATTGCATGTCCTTCACTTATTTGTTTCAAACTAGATACAATTGCATGTCCTTCATTTAGAACTAGATACAATTGCATTTTTTCATAGAACTGGATACAATTGCATGTCCTTCACTAGATACAATTGCATTTGTTTCAACCTAGATACAATTGCATGTCCTTCATAGAACTGGATACAATTGCATTTGTTTCACTTAGAACTGGATACAATTACATTTGTTCCATAGAACTAGATACAATTGCATTTACTTCATAGAACTTGATACAATTGCATTTGTTTCATAAGAACTAGATACAATTGCATGTCCTTCCCTTAGAACTGGATACAATTGCATGTCCTTCCACTTAGAACTAGGATACAATTGCCTCTCCTTCCCTTAGAACCTGGATACAATTGCATTTGTTTCACTTAGAACTGGATACAATTGCATTTTGTTTCAGAACTGGATACAATTGCATTTCCTTCAATTGCGTTTTACGTAATGAACTGGATACAATTGCATTTGCCATAACTGGATACAATTGCATTTCCTTCACTTAGAACTGGATACAATTGCATCCTTCAAATAGAACTTACAATTGCATTTGTTTAGAACTGGATACAATTGCATGTCCTTCCCTTAGAACTGGATACAATTGCATTTGTTTCACTTAGAACTGGATACAATTGCATTTGTTTCATTAGAACTAGATACAATTGCATTTGTTCACTTAGAACTGGATACAATTGCATTTGCTTCATTTAGAACTAGGATACAATTGCATTTGTTTCATTAGAACTGGATACAATTGCATGTCCTTCATAGGAACTAGACATAAATTGCATTTCCTTTCATAGAACTAGATACAATTGCATGTCCTTCCCTTAGAACTATAATTACATTTATTGCATGTCCTTCCCCTTAGAACTAGATACAATTGCATGTCCTTCCCTTAGAACTAGATACAATTGCATGTCCTTCACTTAGAACTGGATACAATTGCATGTCCTTCATCATAGAACTGGATACAATTGCATTTTCTTCCCTTACAACTGGATACAATTGCATGTCCTTCACACAACTGGATACAATTGCATTTTCACTTAGTTTCATTGTTTCACTTACCAACTAGATACACTTGCATTGTTTCACTTACAACTTTCATTTGTTTCACTAAACTAGATACACTTGCATTTGTTTCACTTACAACTAGATGCAATTGCATTTGCATCCCAAACTAGATACAATTGCATTTGCTTCGCTTACAACTAGATACAATTGCATTTGCTTCATACAACTAGATACAATTGCATTTGTTTCCCTTACAACTAGATACACTTGCATTTGCTTCCCTTACAACTAGATACAATTGCATTTGCATCCCTTACAACTAGATACAATTGCATTTGCTTCGCACAACTGAATGCAATTGCATTTGTTTCACTTACAACTGGATACAAGTGTTGAACAATATTAAGTGACAAAAACATTGGCTGTAGTGAAACGTTGTGATTGGGGGTTGTTTTGAAAGAACAGAATGATCAACGATTTAGGGGAACACTATTTTTTAGTGTTTGCAACTTCAAGTTACAATAAAACATTGGGAATATTATGATTGTGGATGACGTGCAGGTATTTGTTGTTTTTTTTCATAAAAGACCCACAAAAATAACGCCAATTTTTAACCCGCCTGGAGTTTATTTTGGAACTGGATACAATTATTTGGTTATTTATACAGTATTTTTTAAATGTTACCGTTTTGATATCATTGACATCAACCGTTTTCATGTCTTTCAATATGAACTGTAGTAATAGCAACAGCAGAACATGTTGATGGCACCTTTCGCCGAAACCTCAGGACTGGATTCTCTTCCTACAGTACAAGTTGAAACATTTCTAAACTGGATACAATATTTGTTTCATTAACATTTCAATGTTGCATTTCAAATATTCGCTTAGTAATAAAATTGCATTATTATAAAATTTATCATTTGTTTACATTTCAATACACATTTTCACTGAACCGATTCTTGCCCTTACTGGAATCCCGTTGTTTTCAAGAGCTTCCAATAATTCTCTGAAATTACTGCCAAGAATTTGGTCTTCCCAAGAACAAACCTTGTCACAGAACTGGAGTTTTTTCTACACTTTGGACTTTTTTTTGTCACCTAGATACCAATTTTCTTCACTTAGAACTAAAATATGATGCCAATAGACCATTCAGGGCACAACACGACACAATAAACGTTTTGATAAATTCTTGTGAAAACCTAAAATACAATTGCATTTGTTTTTCACTTAGAAACTGGATACAATTGTTTAGCTCAATGTAAATATTACTTTTTCTGAGAACTAAATCAATTTTGTCCTCCATTGATAAGTGTGCTGTCACTTAGAACTTGATACAATTGCATTTGAATCATGAAAAGGATACAATTGCATTTGTTTTCACTTCAAAGTAATTATGCGTCTCCAAAAATGTTTCCAAACAAAAAAACAAACCGATGCATTTACAAACTGGATAAATTTGTCCTTCACTTAGATAAAAAAAACATTTGTTTCAAGAACTGGATACAATTGCATGTCCTTTAAAAATGAAAACAATTGCATGTCCTTCATAGAATTATGTAATTGCATGTCCTTTTACAAAAACTAATACAATTGCATTTTTCATTTACAAAAATATTTGATTTCATTAGTTTTGAGTACAATTGCATGTCCTTCACTTAATACTAGATACAATTGCATGTCCTTCATAGAACTGGACATTTTCTTGTCCTTCAATCTTCGATACAATTACTCTTCTGGAACTATGAATACAATTGCATTTTCGTTTTTCATACAATTGCCACCGTTTCCATAGAACCTAGATTATTGCATGTCCTTCCTTATTTCTAGATACAATTACATGTCCTTCCGCAATCAAAATGTATCTCCATCTACCAATTGCATGTCTGATCTCTAGGGCCAATTGCATTTCCTTCATAGAACTGGATACAGTGCATGTCCTTCATAAGACAGATACAATTGCCATCTCCTTCACATAGAACTGGATACAATTGCATGTCCTTCCCTTAGAACTAGATACAGTGCATTTCCTTCACTTAGAACTGGATACAATTGCATTTGCTTCATTTAGAACTAGATACAATTGCATTTCCTTCACTTAGAACTGGATACAATTTGCTTCATTTAGGAACTAGATACAATTGCGTTTCCTTCACTAGAACTGGATACTGAGTGCATGTCCTTCATAGAACTAGATACCAATTGCATGTCCTTCCTTAAGACTAGATACAATTGCGTGTCCTTCCATAGAACTAGATACAATTGCAGCTGTCAACGCCTTAGAACTAGATACGAAGAAGAAGAAGAAGAAGAAGAAGAAGAAGAAGAAGAAGAAGAAGAAGAAGAAGAAGAAGAAGAAGAAGAAGAAGAAGAAGAAGAAGAAGAAGAAGAAGAAGAAGAAGAAGAAGA
Source organism: Doris montereyensis (assembly GCA_037039925.1). Lineage (NCBI taxonomy): Eukaryota > Metazoa > Mollusca > Gastropoda > Nudibranchia > Dorididae > Doris > Doris montereyensis. The sequence goes on along the minus strand of JAXRKP010001264.1, from coordinate 70,440 downwards.
AGAAGAAGAAGAAGAAGAAGAAGAAGAAGAAGAAGAAGAAGAAGAAGAAGAAGAAGAAGAAGAAGAAGAAGAAGAAGAAGAAGAAGAAGAAGAAGAAGAAGAAGAAGAAGAAGAAAGAAGAAGAAGAAGAAGAAGAAGAAGAAGAAGAAGAAGAAGAAGAGAAGAAGAAGAAGAAAGAAGAAGAAGAAGAAGAAGAAGAAGAAGAAGAAGAAGAGAAGAAGAAGAAGAAGAAGAAGAAGAAGAAGAAGAGAAGAAGAAGAGAAGAAGAAGAGAAGAAGAAGAAGAAGAAGAAGAAGAAGAAGAAGAAGAAGAAGAAGAAGAAGAAGAAGAAGAAGAGAAGAAGAAGAAGAAGAAGAAGAAGAAGAAGAAGAAGAAGAAGAAGAAGAAGAAGAAGAAGAAGAAGAAGAAGAAGAAGAAGAAGAAGAAGAAGAAGAAGAAGAAGAAGAAGAAGAAGAAGAAGAAGAAGAAGAAGAAGAAGAAGAAGAAGAAGAAGAAGAAGAAGAAGAAGAAGAAGAAGAAGAAGAAGAAGAAAGAAGAAGAAGAAGAAGAAGAAGAAGAAGAAGAAGAAGAAGAAGAAGAAGAAGAAGAAGAAGAAGAAGAAGAAGAAGAAGAAGAAGAAGAAGAAGAAGAAGAAGAAGAAGAAGAAGAAGAAGAAGAAGAAGAAGAAAGAAGAAGAAGAAGAAGAAGAAGAAGAAGAAGAAGAAGAAGAAGAAGAAGAAGAAGAAGAAGAAGAAGAAGAAGAAGAGAAGAAGAAGAAGAAGAAGAAGAAGAAGAAGAAGAAGAAGAAGAAGAAGAAGAAGAAGAAGAAGAAGAAGAAGAAGAAGAAGAAGAAGAAGAAGAAGAAGAAGAAGAAGAAGAAGAAAGAAGAAGAAGAAGAAGAAGAAGTATTAGTTTTGATTGATAGCGTTCGACGAATATCAGAACGGTTGTTTTGTTAATGGACATTTTCTTGTTTTGTCTCGATCGTCTACTCTTCCACACAAAACTACACTACATCGCACTAGTTTTTCGTCTTCCGTTTTCACAAACCCGACATCTTTCATAAGCTGTTTTCCTTATTTCAGACGTTACAAACCCATTACTTTAATCAAAATGTATCCCATCTACCATTCTGGAGTGATCCTCAGGGCCCATTGAAGTTTTCATTGAAAGCTTATCATATGTCCATTGGAGAACCGTTTCGTAATTATTAGGATCTTATAGTTCTAGACCGTCACGTCATCAACCTGCATGGGAATGTAATGTATAGAATTATCAATTTCTCGCAACGAGTAAAAATGGGAAAACTTAAGGTCAGGAATAGTCAAATCTAAATCCTTTAATAAAGTTAAAGACTAGTGCGGTCGCGTGAGCACGTGACTGTTGTCGCTTGACTCGTAACCGTTGTGTCTCGTAGTTAGGACGTTTGTGCTGTCGATACCTCGTATTTGTCTTTCATCGTTAGTTTTCGACATTTGTCGTTGGTTTTACCAATCAGGTTGTAAAGTCTGTCCGATAGTTCACCTTATTTCCCAGGTAGTTGGAAGGCGTTTTAGTACTGTCCGGCTGCATCTCTGTTTTATCCCCATCGTTAGTTTCTGAAGCGTTTGTCGTTTGAACCTTGCCACCTGTCATCATCATCAGGTTGTAAAAGTCTATCCATTGGTTTCCTTGCAATATTTTCATAACCAATTATGTTCATTAAAAGCATTATAATGTAGAATAAAAGAAATACATGAAACCCAACGTTATTATACTCTTAGCATTGTTATCATCATCATCATCGTTACCATCCTTATCATCACCGTCGTTACCATCATCATCATCACCGTCGTTACCATCATCATCATCATCATCATTATAGTCTCATCATCATCATCATCGTTACCATGATCCATCATCATCATCATCGTTACCATGATCATCATCATCATCATCGTTACCATGATGTCATCATCATCATCGTTACCATCGCTATCATCACCAATTTTACCGTTATTCTTCTTCACTAGACCTTTATAATTAGTTGAATATTGTTATTTAGCAACAATAACAACAACAACAACAACAACACAAAATCAAGGCAGCAATCTTGTGACGTCATGAATTTGAAGACAATTGGATAATATGACTGGTCAACTTACCTTCCTGAGATATGGTCTAGACGAGTAACGTTAAGGTTATAAGGCCCCATACGCCTTGCGTATTGTAGAACCTAAAAGCTAAGCTGATGGCTCTATGTCCATTTATAGTTCCATTTTTATCAAGAATAATTAAGAAAAGTGTCTTACAAAAATATTGCTCCACAGCTAAGTAAAGTTAAACTTGTATCATTTCATTGATTTTAGGTACATTATTCATAACGTCAGATATATATATAACTGTACATCCCAAACTTTGACCACTCAAACTCTCAAGAACCACTGCACCTCAAATCATAAGTAGATTCCAAATAGTCCGCTTTAGGGTTTAGGTTCTCAGCAAATAAAGTCTTGGATCAAATCAGTATTTGACTTGATTGGGAACAGATCGTTTTGACTGCGATTCAGAATCTTTGTCTTGTTATTGTTACTCAATCCGTTGTTTCTGGTCATTAAATATGCAATGACAAGCCCGCCTAACATAAGTATTGGATATGTATCGATACCTAGATATCACCCTGCGCCCTGAAAACCTCTTGAATGTCGTTAACTTTTGATAATTCTATTTACTATATCATCTGTAAATTAATTTATTACATTCATCAACAGTATGATGATGCATAGTATATAATAATTATAATTTTCTTAAATACTTTCAAAGGGTATAATCGTTTTTTAATTATCAACATAATGTATTCATTTATCTACTAGTTGGCCATATTTGTTAAAAACATGCTCGATGTTAGTTGTATCGTCAATTTCTAAACTAAGTTATTCTACCTTTGTTATTTTATTAAATAAACTTTCTTTTAATTCGTTGATAAAAATGTTAGCCTTATTTGGGTTTCTTTTCTTTGTCTACAGTGTAAACTTTGTAATCATTGGGATCAAGAATATAAAATTCAAAATATACATAAAATATTTACAATTTACTTTTAATAACAGTCATTAAGAATGTCCGTTATGAGATTATCAAAGCTTTTGCATTTCATTTTTTGTAGTGTAAAAACTGTCTTTGAGAAAAGAAAAAATCAGCACAAAGTTTGTTATGAATGTAAATCAAAGACTTATTAAATTATTGAATTGGTAAAAATACGCCAGATAATGTTTATGGTTAGCTATGCTATTATTAGAGGTAAAATACATTTCTTTACGAGGAATTTAATTTAAAATTAATTTTCTTGCATTTCACTCCTCTCATAAAAAGAACCTAAAATACCCCCCTCCCCCTTTTGTAATTCCTTTATTTTATGATTGGATTAGTATGTAAAACTTGATCAATAATAAACAAAATCTACCTAGTAAAATTAGTTGTATAACCTTTTTCAAAGTGTTTTTCATACTTTGTTATTCTCACGTGATCACCAACTTAAGCTTCTTTTCGTATATGTGTCCTTTGAAAATACTTTTTGTTAAATATCTTTTTCATTTTTCTTTTTCACTACCTTTTTATTGGAGTCATTCTACTAGTAGTATGATATGTGTTAATATATTCATGAACTATATGATCTAAAACATAATGATATTTAGTAGTATTTTTTTCTCTCTTTCTTTATCAGTTCCCATTCTACCTTTCAGTGTATGGGTTCAGATGCCCGAGATGATCTTTCTCCAGGATGCCCTGTCCTGGCATTTTCTGTTTCCTTCCAAAAAAAATTACATTTTTATTCTTTAATACCTCTTTTATATCTACTTCCCACTTTCTTCGAGGTCTGCCTTTTGGTCTTTTTCCTTGGGCTTTAGCACTGTATACTGATTTAGCTATTCTATTGTCAGTCTTCTGCTTATATGCACAAACCATCTCAATTGATTTGTTTCTATCTTAGTTTTTATGCAATCTGCTTTGGTTTCATCTCTTATTGTTGTGTTTCTGATTTTGTCTCTTTTAGTTTTCCCTACTAGATTTCTTAGATATTTCATTTCAGCTGCCTGTATTCTTCTGTTTTCCTTACTGTCTAAGGTCCAGGTTTTCGTTAGAGAGAAGAGTAGAACAATAAACTGTATTGTATACTGCCATTTGGGTTTTTGTTGACAATTCTTGTTTACCTAAAATGCCTTTCCTACCTAGATGGTTATATATTGCATTTGCCGTTTTAAATCCTGGCTGATTTCTTTTCTTAGTTTTCCATCTCAGTTAATCATTACTCCTAGGTAATTGTGGCTTTGAACTCGTTCTAAATAATTATCCCTGCCCAATTTAAGATTTTGTGTTTTAGCTTCCTGGTGTCTAAATCCACTCTGATGCTCTTCAATCTGATCCTCTACTGTTTTCCTTAGTCTCATTTCCAGTATCCTGGCATATACTTTACCTGGAATGCTAAGAAGTGATATCCCTCTATAGTTTGAGCATTCCATAGTTGAACCTTTCTTATATATTGGTGCTACCATTCCCTTTTTCCAGTCGTTTGGCACCTGTTTTGACTTACATGCTTGTTGGCATATTGCATGTAGTAGTTTGTCTGCTCTCTCTCTCTCTCTCTCTCTCTCTTGGTTTTTAATCATTTCTGGATAAACTTCATCTGCTCCTGGGGCTTTTCCTAATTTCACATTTCGTATAGCTGTTTGGATTTCTTCCATTCTTCTATTGATATATCTATATCTTCAGCTGTCTCCTCTGGATTACTTGTTACTCTTACTAATTTATCTTTACTCCTTGTTTCATATGTTCTGCGGGGATTATGTAATTGGTGAAAATGCTTTCTCTATGTTTCCATGATTTCGCTGTCTTCTTTCATTATTTCTCCTTTGGCATTTTTAATTTGTCGTTATTGGGTATGCTTTGGTCTTTCTCGTGCTCTTCATTGCCCCAGAACAGCTTTTGATTCACTTGATATCTTTCTTGCATTCTTTGTCCAAACTCTTTCCATTGTTCCTGTTTTGCTTTCCTCCCTAACCTCTTTGGCGATAGTTCTTTTTATTCACGTAATTTATCCTCTCCTCTGGTCTCTTTGATTGCAAGTATTTCTTCCAGGCATCTTTCTTTTCTTTGATCTTAGTGTTGATGTTCTCATTCCACCATGCTTTTTCTCTTTTAATGTGTTTCCTACCACAGACCTCTTTAGTACAACTGAGGAGTGTTTCTTTATACATCTGCCATTTTTCTTCTATTGTGATATCATTCAGATCCATTTGTCTTTCACTGATAAATCTTTTTATCCTAGATTGGTAAACCTGTTTTACTACTGGTTTATTTAGTTCCTCTATTTTGTATTTCGTAGCCTTCTTCCCTTTCCTTTTCTGTTTGGTTTATTCAGTCAGTAATCTCACGTTGGAAATCAATAAGGGATGATCACTAAATATTTCTGCTCCTGTGTTTACTGTTGCATCCAATGTACTCTGAAATAGGGAACTGCAAGACAGCTGGTTGTTTTCTTTCAGGGTCAACTCCCTTAACCTTTGGTGAGCCAAGACCTGGGTGGAGACTCGTGAAGGGTGGGACCATCTACTCCCCGTACAGGTGCTTACCTGTCCACTGCCCGGTAGTAGTATTATATGCGCTCTGCTTCATCGCTCAGCTACACAAGAGCTTTCCTCATTCTGTGTGCTATATAATTCCATGTTTTCTTTCTTTAATAGATCTTTGAAAACTTTATTGTAAAATTCTGTGCCTTTATCGAACCGAACTTTTTCTTGTTTTCTAGAAGATTTAAAAATAGATCTATAAGCATTTTCCAAACTCTAATCCGGTTTTTTCTTTTCAAAGGAATCACTCAACCATATTTGCTAATATATATATATATATATATATATATGACATTTAATAACTAATATATATTGTGTGTATTGTAGTTAGAATGCTTTTGCATATCCCCAAGACCAGCTGCCCATGTTGTTTCAACACCATATGCTGTGATTGGTGTTTTTGGAAATAATTGGTTTGTGTAACTCATCTGCTACTTGTGCAGTTCATGGTTTACTGTCTGGCTTTGTCGCTCGATTTACTATCCAATCTAAAAGTATTTTTCACACCTAGGACATTTTGAACAATTCGCCTATCTAACTTTGCACGAACCCTTTAGTTTTTAGTGATGTTAACATTTCTTGATCACAAATTTCATTTTTTATCTTTAAATGATTTATGATTTCTTAAGCAAATATCTTGACCTCTAAAAATTCCATCTACTTGAATGTTGTAAACAGATTATCATATTTAACAAGCCTGATTTGTAACTTGGTAAATGCTCATGTTGTGTTTTTATACCTGCATTTCCAGAATTGTATCTATAATTTTATCTGCTAATCGCTCTCCATCTCTTGTATGTGAGTTGACGAATGATGCTGTATTTTTGAGGGGGTTGTTTCGTAAATTTAGGGTCGTCTGGATTAGTCAAAAACGTTATTACTGAAGAAGTTTTAAGTATAATTCCCAGCAGAAGTTTGCAATTGTATCGGAACATTTTCTCTCTATATTATGTACACAGACGTGTCCTAAAAAAGAATTATATTTTAACTAATTTGCAGAGAAAAAAGCTTAGGTTCGACAGAGTAAGCAATAAATACTTGCAGTTGAAAGAGCTTAAGATGATTTTTTGCATTAATTATTATGTTTAAATATCTTTTGTTTTACTGAAACACAAAACAACAACAAGAAAACTGTATACAGACACAAACTTGACATCTATGCTTTCTTATGTTATGAAGAATTTTTTTGTTGATTTTTTTCATAAACGATCATTCTAACATCAAGTGGGATGAGATTTGGTCAAGTAAACAGATAGCCTTACAGGGCAAACTAAAATTGTGGAAATAAATATTTTTCCAAAAAGTAACCACTGAACGATTCATAGGATTATAGCGTCTCATTGACCGCGTAACACACTGTGTACTCGCCTCCTTTCTTGTCTTGCGACGCCTGGTATTTCCGTGTAAGAGAGAACAACATTAGGACGACTCCGAAAATAAGCAGCCACACTATTCCACCGATTATTACAATCTTGTAATAGGATGTTTTACCTTGCTTGGAGTCATTTCCCGATGACAGAAATGTGACCTCTGATGACGTTATAGAAAGAGGAAAATAGTTTACACGTGCACAATTTTCCACTCTAGAGATCGTTAACTTGTGAATCTATCCTGTTAAATATTGTATGTATGAATGTATGTATGTATGTATGTATGTATGTATGTATGTATGTATGTATTATGAATGAACGTGTGTATGTATGTATTCATGTATGTATGTAAAAATACATGTATGTATGTTTGTATGTAATTATAAATAAATATATATATATATATATATATATATATATATATATATATATATATATATATATATATATATATATATTTATCTACCTTCTATCTATCTATCTATCTGTCTTGCTATCAAATTATTAATCAACCTATCTATCAATATAACTATCTATATATCTACTATCTATCTATCTATCTATCTATCGGTATATCTATCGATCTATCTATCTATCTATCTATCTATCTATCTATCTATCTATCTATCTATCTATCTATCTATCTATCTATCTATCTATCTATCTGTCTAATATAAAATGAGATAATATAAAGCCAGATAGTTTGCCTCTAAATAGGCACATTATTTGCTTTCATACTTTACTTGTTATTACTTTTGAAATTAAATCGAAAACCAAAACTTGCCTATTATTTCGAAATGACCCATAACAATGCCTATGCCGGTCGAATTCAAATCTTCCTTGTAAACCAGCCTGTAGTATCCCAGGTCATCGGGACGGATGTAATCAAAATAGAGTGAGACATGGTCTAGCAAGCCATCATTATCTCCCAGGTACATCTGTACGTGGCCCTCACCAAAGGACACCCATTCTCCTTCAGTTTCTTTGAACGGTATGGTGGATGAAGTCGAGAGAAATTGAATATTAGTTCATAGTTATTGAATGAAGGATATCAAAACGTTATGACACTTTATTTTAAAGATTTACAACGTCTTTTAATGAAGACATAACAGACGTTGAGTAGAAATAACTTCAAAAGATGAGGAAATAGTAATCAGCATTTTTCTTTCATATTGATGTGCGATGTTAAACAAAACAAAGTAAGTCATATAAACGCAAAGTTGAGCAAAGTGTAATCAGGGGTCTCCTTTCTTATGTATAAGGGATTTTAAGCAAAGTGTAATCAGGGGTCTCCTTTCTTATGTATAAGGGATTTTAAGCAAAGTGTAATCAGGGGTCTCCTTTCTTATTTATAAGGGATTCTAATCCAAAAATCAACTAAGTCCAATGAACTCAGTTGCCCATAATGTTTTAGTATGCCATAGCTTTCCATGCCGCCCATGTTTTCCTCGAGTCATTAGAATAAATGAATTTTGAAAATATTTAACTGCTATTAGAATGGAAGATTCATGAAATGATTATCTACAATTAAAATAGACGATTTATGAAAATATGTATCTACCATTAGAATGAAAGATTGATGAAAACATATATCTTCCATTAGAATGAAAGATTGATAAAAACATGTATCTACCATTAGAATGAAACACTGATGAAAACATGTATCTACCATTAGAATGAAAAATTGATGAAAACATGTATCTACCATTAGAATGAAACACTGATGAAAACATGTATCTACCATTCAGATGAAACACTGATGAAAACATGTATCTACCATTAGAATGAAACACTGATGAAAACATGTATCTACCATTAGAATGATTCACTGATGAAAACATGTATCTACCATTAGAATGAAAGATTGATTAAAACATGTATCTACCATTACAATGAAACACTGATGAAAACATGTATCTACCATTAGAATGAAAAATTGATGAAAACATGTATCTACCATTAGAATGAAAAATTTATGAAAACATGTATCTACCATTAGAATGATTCATTGATGAAAACATTTATCTACCATTAGAATGAAAGATTGATTAAAACATGTATCTACCATTAAAATGAAAAATTTATGAAAACATTTATCTACCATTAGAATGAAAGATTGATGAAAACATGTATCTATCATTAAAATGAAAAAATTATTGAAACATGATGAATGAAAGATTGATATCTACCATTAGAATGAAAAATTGATTAAAACATGTATCTACCATTAGAATGAAAGATTGATGAAAACATGTATCTACCATTAGAATGAAAAATTGATTAAAACATGTATCTACCATTAGAATGAAAGATTGATGAAAACATTTATCTACCATTAGAATGAAAAATTGATGAAAACATGTATCTACCATTAGAATGAAAGATTGATGAAAACATGTATCTACCATTAGAATGAAAAAATGATTGAAAACATGTATCTACCATTAGAATGAAAGATTGATGAAAACATGTATCTACCATTAGAATGAAAAAATGATTAAAACATGTATCTACCATTAGAATGAAAGATTGATGAAAACATGTATCTACCATTAGAATGAAAGATTGATGAAAACATGTATCTACCATTAGAATGAAACAATGATTAAAACATGTATCTACCATTAGAATGAAAGATTGATGAAAACATGTATCTACCATTAGAATGAAAGATTGATGAAAACATGCATCTACCATTACAATGAAACACTGATGAAAACATGTATCTACCATTAGAATGAAACACTGATGAAAAACATGTATTTACCATTAGAATGAAACACTGATCAAAACATGTATCTACCATTAGAATGAAAAATTGATGAAAACATGTATCTACCATTAGAATGAAAGATTTATGAAAACATGCATCTACCATTAGAATGAAAGACTGATAAAAACATGCATCTACAATTATAATGAAAAATTTATGAAAGTACCTTCTACAATTAAATGCAGGATGTATGAAGGCCATTGGAATGGACGATTCACAAAAATAATAATTAAATAACAACAATAATGATAATAATAATAATAATAATAATAATAATAATAATAATAATAATAATAATAATAATAATAATAATAACAATAATGATAATAATAATAACTATAATAATAATAATAATAATAATAATAATAATAATAATAATAATAATAATAATAATAATAACATAATAATAACAATAATACTACTACTACTACTACTACTACTACTACTACTACTACTACTACTACTACTACTACTACTACTACTACTACTACTACTACTACTACTACTACTACTACTACTACTACTACTAATACTAATAATAATAATAATAATAATAATAATAATAATAATAATAATAATAATAATAATAATAATAATAATAATAATAATAATAATAATAATATTAATAATAATAATAATAATAATAATAATAATAATAATAATAATAATAATAATAATAATAATAATAATAATAATGATAATAATAATAATAATAATATATTACTACTACTACTACTACTACTACTACTACTACTACTACTACTACTACTACTACTACTACTACTACTACTACTACTACTACCACTACTACTACTACTACTACTACTACTACTACTACTAATACTAATAATAATAATAATAATAATAATAATAATAATAATAATAATTATAATAATATTAATAATATAATAAGAATAGATAATAATGTAATAATGGACTGATTGATGTATAAACGTATATTAATAGATAATAGTTAACAAGCATAAAATAATACTATTAGAATGGGTGATTTATAAAATGTGTATTTACTATTAAAATGGAATGTTATAAAATGTGTATCTACTATTAGAATGAGATTATAAAAATGTTATCTACTATTAGAATGGACGATTTATTAAAATGTGTATTTACTATTAGAATGCACGATTTATAAAATGTGTATCTACTATTAGAATGGAAGATTTATAAAATGTGTATCTACTATTAGAATGGACGATTTATAAAAAATTAAAATGGACGATTTATATTAGAATCTACTACTATTTGATTTATAAAAGTGTGTATCTTATATTAGAATGGATGATTTATAAAAATGTGTATCTACTATTAGAATGGATGATTTATATAAATGTGTATCTACCATTAGAATGGACGATTTATAAAAATGTGTATTTACTATTAGAATGGACGATTTATAAAAATGTGTATCTACTATTAGAATGGATGATTTATAAAAATGTGTATCTACTATTAGAATGGATGATTTATAAAAATGTGTATCTACTATTAGAATGGATGATTTATAAAAATGTGTATCTACTATTAGAATGGATGATTTATAAAAATGTGTATCTACTATTAGAATGGATGATTTATAAAAATGTGTATTTACTATTAAAATGGACGATTTATAAAAGTATGTATCTACTATTAAAATGGATGATTTATAAAAATGTGTATCTACTATTAGAATGGATGATTTATAAAAATGTTTATCTACTATTAGAACAGATGATTTATAAAATGTGTATCTACTATTAAATGGACGATTTATAAAAATGTTTATCTACCATTAGAATGGATGATTTATAAAAATGTGTATCTTCTATTAGAATGGATGATTTATAAAAATGTGTATCTACTATTAGAATGGATGATTTATAAAAATGTGTATCTACTATTAGAATGGATGATTTATAAAAATGTATCTACTATTAGAATGGATGATTTATAAAAATTTATCTACTATTAGAATGGAAGATTTATAAAAATGTGTATCTACTATTAGAATGGATGATTTATAACAATGTATCTACTATTAGAATGGACGATTTATAAAAATGTTTATCTACTATTAATAATGGACGATTTATAAAAATGTGTATCTTCTATTAGAATGGATGATTTATAAAAATGTATATCTACCGTTAATATGCACGCTTTATAAAAATGTTTATCTACCATTAATATGCACGATTTATTAAAAAAAATTGTGTATCTACCATTTTACAATGCATATCTCTGTATTATATACATAAAACTATTTATAGTTTATTAGAATTGACCAGTTATAAACATTATCAGTCTATTATTAGAATGGATGACTTATGTACATATGTGTAGAATTGACGATTCATGAAAACATGTATCTACTTGAAGAATGAACGACTTATGAACATATTATGTGTCTACTGCATGGATGGTTAAGAAAGTGACTTTTTTTACAACCAGCATGAATGAGTATGAAATGATGTGTCTACTGTATGGATGGTTTATGAAAGTGACTTTTTGTTTACAACCAGCATGAATGAGTATGAAATGATGTGTCTACTGTATGGATGGTTTATGAAAGTGACTTTTTGTTTACAGTCAGCATGAATGAGTATGAAATTATGTGTCTACTGTATGGATGGTTTATGAAAGTGACTTTGTTTACAACCAGCATGAATGAGTATGAAATTATGTGACAGTTCTCGACCTGGACATGTCATGAATATTTTTTTTTGTGGACATTTTCAAATATATTGTTTTGAATAATATTATCTATCGAGCTATGAACAGACAAGTCATGGAATGGAATTATAAAACTGGTATGAGAAATGATCCTTGTCGGTTGGTTTATTTAAGTGTTCTCAATGAATACTACCAGATATTTTTGAACGAAGGTCTGAAGACCTTGATTTAATTGTGGTTTCTTTTTATGATAATCTATTGAATATATACATATATATATTTATATGCCATAATATATGTTTTAAATGAAGGTCATCATAATCTCAGCACCGTCAACCTAACCAGGAGATCACCAGCGCTAAACAGTAGCAACCGTAATTGCATTAATGTCTCATTCAATTTTTCTAACGACCACAAACAACATGATCAAAACAAAGAGTACTGGAACAGTGGCACAAGTCAGATGGATTCATTTTCTTAGCAATACATTATGCTTTGGATTGAATGTGTGCGTGTGCGTTGTTATTTTTTTGTTTGTGTGTGTGTTGTAATTTTTTTTTTAATTCTGTATTCCTTTTTGTTTTTTGTTACCTTTTTCTAAGCGAAAATGCTGCAAATCTGGTAGCGGAAATGCTAGCACGCAAACCTTGACGATGAGTTCCTTTATCCTAGTGGTATCAAAGAACTTACGCAAATCGGAATCGAAAACATGGGGTTGGTGGACCTGTGAAATATGAGGCGAGACCGGTGTAATTATCGGTGTTATATGAACGTGCAAAACACATGAAGCGTAATAAATAGTACATCTGCTGATGTTATGTTAACGTGTGGAACAATTGAAGCATAAGTAGTACATGTATTGATGTTATATTTAAGTGTGGAACACATGAGCGTAAACAGTACATTTATTGGTGTTATATTAAAGTTAAAGTGTGGAACACATGAAGCGTAAACAGTACATCTATTGGTGTTATATTAAAGTGTGGAACACATGACGTAAACAGTACATCTATTGGTGTTATATTAGGTGTGGAACACATGAAGCGTAAATAGTACATCTATTGGTGTTATATTAAAGTGTGGAACACATGAAGCGTAAACAGTACATTTATTGGTGTTATATTAAAGTGTGGAACACATGAAGCGTAAACAGTACATTTATTGGTGTTATATTAAAGTGTGGAACACATGAAGCGTAAACAGTACATTTATTGGTGTTATATTCAAGTGTGGAACACATGAAGCGATTCGTATTATATTGAAGTTTTGGAACACATGAAGCGTAAACAGTACATTTATTGGTGTTATATTAAAGTGTGAAACACATGAAGCGTAAACAGTACATTTATTGGTGTTATATTAGAAGCACATGAATAGTACATATATTATATTGAAGTGTCACATGAAGCGTAAACAGTACATTTATTGCATAAACAACATGAAGTGTAACAATATTGGTGTCCTCTTACATCAATTGGTGTTCAATTGTGTTAAAATGTGGAACACATGAAGTGAAAAAAGTGTACATATATTAGTGTTGTATTAACGTGTAGAATACATGAAAAGTATATGGTACATCCATTCGGGATGTATTAACGTGTAGAACACATGAAGAGTAGATACGACATCTATTATTGCTATATATTAATGTTTAGAACACATGAAGAGTAGATACGACATCTATTATTGTTATATATTAATGTTTAGAACACATGAAGAGTAGATACGACATCTATTATTGCTATATATTAATGTTTAGAACACATGAAGAGTAGATACGACATCTATTATTGCTATATATTAATGTTTAGAACACATGAAAAGTAGATACGACATCTATTATTGCTATATATTAATGTTTAGAACACATGAAGAGTAGATACGACATCTATTATTGCTATATATTAATGTTTAGAACACATGAGGCTTAAAATAGTACATATATTGGTATTGAATTAACGTGTGAAAGACATGAAGCATAAATAGTACATCTATTGGTTTAATATTAAGTATGGAACACACAAGGCCTGAATAGTACATCTATTGGCGTTATTGTAACGTGTGGAACACATGGGGTACATCTATTAGTGTTGTTGTAACGTGTGGAACACATAGTAATACATCTATTGGTGTTGTTGTAACGTGTGGAATACATGGGGTGTAAATAATACATCTATTGGTGTTATTGTAACGTGTGGAACACATGGGGTGTAAATAATACATCTATTGGTGTTATTGTAACGTGTGGAATACATGGGGCGTAAATAATACATATATTGGTGTTATTGTAATGTGTGGAATACATGGGGCGTAAACAATACATCTATTGGTCTTGTATTAACATGTGTACATATAAATAATACATGTATTGGTGTTGTATTAACGTGTGGAATACATGGGGCGTAAACAATACATTGTATAGTACATTTATTGGTTGTATTAAGTGTGGAACACTTGGGATGTAAATAGTACATGTATTGTTGTATTAAGTGTGTATGGGGTGTAAAATAGTACATCTGTGTGGAACACTTGGGTGTAAATATCTATTGGTGTTGTATTAAGTGTGGAACACTTAGGGTGTAAATAGTACATGTATAGGTGTTGTATTAAGTGTGGAACACTTGGGGTGTAAATAGTACATGTATGGGTGTTGTATTAAGTGTGGAACACTTGGGGTGTAAATAGTACATGTATGGGTGTTGTATTAAGTGTGGAACACTTGGGGTGTAAATAGTACATCTATTGGTGTTGTATTAACGTGTGGAACACATGAAGCGTAAATAATACATCTATTGGTGTTATATTAAGTGTGGAACACATGAAGCGTAAATAGTACATCTATTGGTGTTATTGTGTGGAACACATGAACGTGTGGAACACATGAAGCGTAAATAGTACATCTATTGGTGTTGTATTAAGTGTGGAACACATGAAGCGTAAATAGTACATCTATTGGTGTTGTATTAAGTCTGGAACACATGAAGCGTAAATAGTACATCTGTTGGTGTTGTATTAAGTGTGGAACACATGAAGCGTAAATAGTACATCTATTGGTGTTGTATTAAGTGTGGAACACATGAAGCGTAAATAGTACATCTATTGGTGTTGTATTAAGTGTGGAACACATGAAGCGTAAATAGTACATCTATGTTGTATTAACGTGTGGAACACATGAAGCGTAAATAATACATCTATTGGTGTTATATTAAGTGGGAACACATGAAGCGTAAATAGTACATCTATTGGTGTTGTATTAAGTGTGGAACACACATGAAGCGTAAATATTACATCTATTGGTGTTGTATTAAGTGTGGAACACATGAAGCGTAAATAGTACATCTATTGGTGTTGTATTAACGTGTGGAGCACTTGGGGTAGTAAATAGTACATGTATTGGTGTTGTATTAAGTGTGGAACACTTGGGGTGTAAATAGTACATGTATAGGTGTTGTATTAAGTGTGAAACACTTGGGGTGTAAATAGTACATGTATAGGTGTTGTATTAAGTGTGGAACACTTGGGGTGTAAATAGTACATGTATGGGTGTTGTATTAAGTGTGGAACACTTGGGATGTAAATAGTACATGTATGGGTGTTGTATTAAGTGTGGAACACTTGGGGTGTAAATAGTACAGGTATGGGTGTTGTATTAAGTGTGGAGCACTTGGTGTAAATAGTACATGTATGGGTGTTGTATAAGTGTGGAACACTTGGGGTGTAAATAGTACATGTATGGGTGTTGTATTAAAGTGTGGAACACTTGGGGTGTAAATAGTACATGTATGGGTGTTGTATTAAGTGTGGAACACTTGGGGTGTAAATAGTACATCTATTGGTGTTGTATTAAAAGTGTGGAACACTTGGGGTGTAAATAGTACATGTATAGGTGTTGTATTAAGTGTGAACACTTGGGGTGTAAATAGTACATGTATTGGTGTTGTATTAACGTGTGGAACACTTGGGGCGTAAATAGTACATCTATTGGTGTTGTATTAAGTGTGGAACACTTGGGGTGTAAATAGTACATCTATTGGTGTTGTATTAACGTGTGGAACACTTGGGGTGTAAATAGTACATCTATGGGTGTTGTATTAAGTGTGGAACACTTGGGGTGTAAATAGTACATCTATTGGTGTTGTATTAAGTGTGGAAATAGTACATCTATTGGTGTTGTATTAAGTGTGGAACACTTGGGGTGTAAATAGTACATCTATTGGTGTTGTATTAAGTGTGGAACACTTGGGTGTAACTAGTACATCTATTGGTGTTGTATTAAGTGTGGAACACTTGGGGTGTAAATAGTACATCTATTGGTGTTGTATTAACGTGTGGAACACATGGGGCGTAAATAGTACATGAATTGGTTTTACATTAAGTGTAAAATGTAGACGTTTATTTATGATCTGACCATGGCAATTTGTTGTTTGTATTCCCAAATATTTATAGCTGCTAACTATTTATACACCTCCTTTTATTAAGATTTGAGTAATTGCTTCTGTATTGTGTCTGAAGTCAATTATAAGTTAATTTGTCTTGTTTACGTTAAGCATAAATAATAAGCCTCCGGCCAATTAATAAAGTAGTCAATTTGATGTATGTGGCCTTGTCGGATGAGTCAATAAGGCCTTGGGTTGTAGAGTCAGCGGCAAATTTAACCAATTTCACGTTAATTTTATCTATTCAACGGTCATTCGTGTATAAAGTAAACAGCACGGATGAAAGTAGTAGGGGAGTTGGACGTGTGTCTAGCACAGTTTCGGTTTAGGGTTTCGGTTTCGATTTACAGTTTTTCAGTTCTTCGGGGTGTTTTTTTCCGATATGAGAGTCTTTGGAATATCCCGTACGAGATATCCACCTAAGAATAGTATGAGTATAGGATTTTGAGACACTGCACGCAGTTGGGACGGAACGTAGAGGGGTTGTACGGAGTGGGGTGTGGGGACATACGGGATATTCCAAAGACTCTCATATCGAACAAACGAAAAATGAAAAAACATCTAAAACATCAAAACCAAAACCGAAACCGAAACCCTAAACCCTAAACCTTAAACCGAAACTGGGCTAGACACGTCGAACTGCCCTACTGCTAGGAAAGGCCTGTGTTTGTAATCATGGTGTCTAATGCTGTATGGTTGACTTGAACAACATATTGAGTGCGTTGTGCTAGAAAATCTAGAATCCATAGGATGGTCTTCTTATACACATGCCTTGTAATTTTTCTATGAGGATATGGGGATCGTGTTGAATGCTGAAGTGAAATCAACGAAAAAGACCCTACAATTGAGTTCAAGTGTGAATACACGTTACCTAAAAATAAGAAAATAGCATCATCAACTTATCTGTCTGATCTGTAGGTAAATTGAAACGTATCATGAAATGTTACTGTGCGTTCTTTTTAGAGTTTCTACCACTATTCTTTCTAGACATTTTTATGAAAAGCAAAGTAAGTGCAACAGGTCTTAATTCATTCATCATTCGTTTTCGGAACGGGAATCAGCTTAGAACATTTCCACACATGCCGACTCGTATGAGAATCGACGGACAGGTTAAATTTGTTTGTAAAATTTTTCTGATAGCTGTTGAGAGCACATTTTCAAAACAATACTTTTTAAACCATCAGGGCCACACGTTTTTTTTTTATTGATATGGTGACAAAATATCGACGGATTTCATCTGGCGCTATTACCATATCTTCGTCTTCAGAAAGCAATTCATTTTTTCTAATCTTTTTTTAAGCTTTTCGTTTCTTCTGCCAAAACATTTTTTAAAGTGGACGTAAAACGTATTGACCTGATTTATGAATTCGTTTTCATTTTCAACTGATAATGATAGGTTATTATCTTATTTTAATACTGTAATGCTCAAATTTGAGGTATATTGACATCTTGATAATTACTATATTTGATCCAATATTCATTTACTTAACATGTTACTGTGTTATTATGTTTTTGTAATACATACAAGAACACTCACATTTGAGGAGTATTGGTATCTTGAGAATTACTACATTTATGAAATATTCATTTACTAAGTATGTTATATGTTATTATGTTATTTTCATACAAGAACACTCATATTTGAGGGGTATTGATATCGTGAGAATTACTATATTTGATCGAATATTCATTTACTTAATATGTTACTGTGTTATTCTCGTATTTCAATGCTATAATACTCAGATTGGGTATTGATATTTGAGAATTACTATATTGTGCCAAATATTCATTTACATAATATGTTAGTATGTTATTCTTTTTTCTTTCTTTTAACAGGTTCCTTTTTTACCTTTGTGAGTATGGGTTCCGATGTGATCTTTTTTCCAGACTGCACTGCCATGACATTTTCTGTTTCATTTCAAAAACAATGTGTTTCCATACTGTAATACCTCTTTATATCTTCTTACCACTTTCTCTTGATGTGTGGATTTTGGTCTTTACCTTCGATTTAGCACTGTATACTGATATAGCTATTCTATTATCATTCATGCTGTTTACATGCCGAAACCAACTCACTAGATTTATTTCTCTTACTTTTTATGCCATCTTGAGGCCCGTTACCAGGCCTTGTCATTTGCTGTCAGCGTTAACCCTTTTAGCCTTTCATCACCCAAGACCAACCTGCAAGGCAGAAGGTTGTTATTGGCCAACCAAGACCAGCTTGCGATGCAGTAGGTTGTTTTCTGTCAGAGTTAACCTCCTTAGCTTTCGGTCAGCCAAGACTCGCCTGTAAGGCAGCAGATGACTCGTGGAGGACGGGGTCGTCTAATCCCGTTGTATTTCTTCCATTTATTTCATAACATTTGTAAATAATCAGGATTTCTTTCAATAAACTCAACGAATGTTTGTTCATATTTTACTTTGTTACTTCTATAATGTTTTTGTTTTCTTTCGATATTTAATCTTTTCATTTACCTCTTATATCCATCTGGAATATTATGTCTTGCAAATAAGTTATGTGGTTGAAATATATAGCATGTATAGCATTTTACAATGCATTTTTATTGCATAAATTATTCATTACTGTTCGTTACTTTATCATGTTATTTCAATACAATAATACTCAGATTTTATTGCTGATGTATTAAATATTACTACATTTGATAAATATTCATTTACTATGTTATTATGTTACTTTAGTATTAGAATACTAGTAATACCTCAAATTTGAAGGATATTGATATCTTGAGAATTGCATTTTTAACGTGTGTATGTTAACATGTTTTTACATTTCATTTTATTTTTGTATGTCCTGGCCCCAAGTAGACTTTAAGAACATTTACTACATTTATTAAGAAATATTCATTTACTATGAATCTTTATGTATTAGAATACTATCTCATTTGGGATATGTTTTATCAACGTGGTTATTAATCAGGTGAATGTAACATGTTTATTAGTGTTTTATCAATATATGTATTATGAGATGAATTCTTTAGTATATGTATTTATTGGTGTTTTATCAATATATGTATTATAAGATGAATCTACTTCATTTATTGGTATTTAATCAACAAGTGTATTATGCGACGAATCTAGTACATTTATTGGTGTTTTTATCAATACATGTATTATGAGATGAATCTAGAACATTTATTGGTGTTTTATCAGTATATGTATTATGAGGCGAATCTAGTTCATTTTATTGTTTCATCAAAGGGTGTTTTATAAGACGAATCTAGTATCATTTATTGGTGTTTAATCAACAAGTGTATTATGCGACGAATCTAGTTCATTTGTTTGTGTTCTATCGACGTGTTTATTATGAGACGGATATAGTACATGTCTTGGTGGTTTATCAACGTTATGTTATAATAGGAATCTAGTTCCTTATTGGTGTTTTATCAACGTTGTGTTATAAAAGGAATCTAGTATCATTATTGGTGTTTTATCAACGTTTTATTATAAAATGAATCTAATATCCTTATTGGTGTTTTATCAACGTTGTGTTATAAAAGGAATCTAGTATCATTATTGGTGTTTTATCAACGTTGTGTTATAAAAAGGAATCTAGTATCCTTATTGGTGTTTTATCAACGTTGTGTTATAAAAAAGGAATCTAGTATCCTTATTGGTGTTTTATCAACGTTGTGTTATAAAAGGAATCTAGTATCCTTATTGGTGTTTTATCAACGTTGTGTTATAAAAGGAATCTAGTATCCTTATTGGTGTTTTATCAACGTTGTGTTATAAAAAGGAATCTAGTATCATTATTGGTGTTTTATCAACGTTGTGTTATAAAAGGAATCTAGTATCCTTATTGGTTTTTTTATCAACGTTGTGTTATAAAAGGAATCTAGTATCCTTATTGGTGTTTTATCAACGTTGTGTTATAAAAGGAATCTAGTATCCTTATTGGTGTTTTATCAACGTTGTGTTATAAAAGGAATTAGTTCCTTATTGGTGTTTTATCAACGTTGTATAAAAGGAATCTAGTATCCTTATTGGTGTTTTATCAACGTTGTGTTATAAAAGGAATCTAGTATATTTGTTGGTGTTTTATCAACGTTGTGTTATAAAAGGAATCTAGTATCTTTATTGGTGTTTTATCAACGTTGTGTTATAAAAGGAATCTAGTATATTTGTTGGTGTTTTTTCAACGTTGTGTTATAAAAATCAATCTAGTATCTTTGTTGGTGTTTACATTTACACGTGTTATAAAATAATTTGAATCTAGTACATTTATTGGTGTTTTATCAACGTTGTAATTTGATAAAACTAGTACATTTATTGATGTTTTATAACGTTGTGTTATAATTTGAAAAACTAGTATATTTGTTGGTGTTTTATCAACGTTGTTATTATGAAAAGAATCTAGTTTTATCTTTGTTGGTGTTTTATCAAATCTATTACATTTATTACGCTTTACAATGAGTCTAGTACATTTATTATGTTTATCAACGTGTGTTATTATTTGATAAAACTAGTACATTTATTTGATGTTTAATAACGTGTGTATGAGGATAAAACTATTACATTTATTGATGTTTAATAACGTGGTTATTTGAGGTAAAACTATTACATTTATTATGTTTTAACGTGGTTATTATGAGGTAAATCTATTACATTTATTGGTGGCTTTATTAACGTGGTTATTATGAGGTGAATCTATTACATTTATTGGTGCTTTATTAACGTGGATTATGAGGTGAATCTATTACATTTATTTGTGCTTTATCAACGTGGTTATTATGAGGTAAATCTATTACATTTATTGGTGCTTATTAACGTGGTTATTATGAGGTAAATCTATTACATTTATTGGTGCTCTATTGACGTGGTTATTATGAGGTAAATCTATTACATTTATTGGTGCTTATTAACGTGGTTATTATGAGGTGAATCTATTACATTTATTGGTGCTCTATTGACGTGGTTATTATGAGGTGAATCTATTACATTTATTGGTGCTTTATTAACGTGGTTATTATGAGGTAAATCTATTACATTTATTGGTGCTTTATTAACGTGGTTATTATGAGGTAAATCTATTACATTTATTGGTGCTTTATTAACGTGGGATTATGAGGTGAATCTATTACATTTATTTGTGTTTTATGAACGTGTATTATGAGGTGAATCTATTACATTTATTTGTGTTTATTAACGTGTGGATTATGAGGTGAATCTATTACATTTATTGGTGCTTTATTAACGTGGTTATTATGAGGAAAATCTATTACATTTATTGGTGCTTTATTAACGTGGATTATGAGGTGAATCTATTACATTTATTTGTGTTTTATGAACGTGTTTATTTGGATTATGAGGTGAATCTATTACATTTATTGGTGCTTTATTAACGTGGTTATTATGAGGTGAATCTATTACATTTATTGGTGCTTATTAACGTGGTTATTATGAGGTGAATCTATTACATTTAGTGGTGCTTTATTAACGTGATTATGAGGTGAATCTATTACATTTATTGGTGTTTTATGAACGTATGTATTATGAGGTGAATCTATTACATTTATTTGTGCTTTATTAACGTGGTTATTATGAGGTGAATCTATTACATTTATTGGTGTTTTGAAAATGCGTAGATTATGAGGTGAATCTATTACATTTATTGGTGCTTTATGAACGCGTAGATTATGAGGGGAATCTATTACATTTATTTGTGTTTTATGAACGTGTGGATTATGAGGTGAATCTATTACATTTATTGGTGTTTTATGAACGTATGTATTATGAGGTGAATCTATTACATTTATTTTTTGTTTTTATGAACGTATGGATTATGAGGTGAATCTATTACATTTATTTTGTGTTTTATGAACGTGTGGATTATGAGGTGAATCCTATTACATTTATTTGTGTTTTATGAACGTGTTTATTATGAGGTGAATCTATTACATTTATTGGTGTTTATGAACGTGTGGATAATGAGGAGGAATCTATTACATTTATTGGTGTTTTATGAACGTGTGGTAAATTATGAGGTGAATATATTACATTTATTGGTGTTTATGAACTTGTGGATTATGAGGTGAATCTATTACATTTATTGGTGCTTTATGAACGTGTGGATTTTTATGAGGTG
>JAXRKP010001264.1:27500-37500 GCA_037039925.1 Doris montereyensis | reverse complement strand
AACAAACAAACAAACACTCGCCGTTAAAGAAAATGGTTACAGTAATTCACTTACTGATTGTGAAGTTTTTCGAGGCAAAACTGACGAGTGAATTTGAAAAAGCCTTGATCTTTGTTGCGTTAACTGTTGGATACATTTGCAGTCTTACTGTAAATTTTCCAGGGCACACTCTACTACTGAAATCTGTCAAGCGTATCGTACAGGTTGAATTGTAGTAATTCGTCTTGTTGCTAACGTAGGCAGTGTTGTTCCTCACCTGTAAGTCATCTGCAGATATTTCATGGATGACGCGCTGAAAAGTGAAATGAAAGACGATATTATTACAAGCATTGAGAGAAAACGAATGTGAGGGAAGGGGAAAATTGTTAGAATTGAAAACCGTTCCTTCGAGGCCCATAGAGATCGAGCGTATCCCGATTTCCTTAACGTGACGCCCGACAGGTGACAATAAGCATGTCCTGGTCAGGACGTTAGTCTGACGCACGTTTTTCCTACGCCCAGGCTGGTGCTTTTTACCCTTTGAGGATATGGGTAGAGTGGGGGAGATACGTGTTAGGGTCTTTCCCAAGGACACAACGTCGGGACCTGGCTTTTGCTAGGTTTTGAACTCGGCACATCACGATCTCCAGTCCGGCAGCCTAACCGCTTGGCATTGTGACAAATCCAATTTATCCCAGTCTTGCATGGCCCAAAATAACTGCTGTCTTACATAACACATACATTCGCACGGTTATCATACATGGTACAACCAATTATATTATGAATTATATACATGTATTTTATTATATACATATCTATAATATATATATATATATAATTTATGTAGGACTCAGTGGCATTTCCAGACTCAGTCCCGTGGCTGTTTCTGGGTCAAGCAGGAAACATTGCACACTGACGGCAAACAAAATGTAGATCTAGATCCAAGTGCACAAAGGGCACCATTTTCAATGTCGTGAATATTTCAATGAATTCAAGTTTTAATCAAAATGTCCTACTAGATATAGTAATAGATGATATAAACGTAGATTTAGATCTAGATCTACGTCAAGATCGATGTGAAAGGAAGAAAACATCAACGAACAGGGCCAATAACTGTAATAATTATTATGGTGACCTATGAAACTTGCAGTCAGTAACGTGCATCTGTTTGGACAGCCTTCCTAGCTTGTGACCCGTGGAGAGTGATTTCTGTATGGTCTTTGGCTTCGCGGACTGAAGCTATGGAGCCAGGCATTGGGTGATAATTGTTGTAATCACTGTTCTCATGTTCCATCGACCTGGGATGGTTGCGGAGTTTCCAGCTGAGAGCACAGGATTTGGTCTGAAGCCAACGAGTTCCCCAACCGCTGGCTTACAATTTGATCCCTGACACGAGCCAATGCGTGTCTCCAACGGATATTCCTGAGTAAACGATGCCATGTACACATTTATGAAACACGCACTTGCTGTGTTCAAACGGTCCGTCGATCCGGACGGAAAAGACCTCTGGAGGTTGAGGCTGATTGCGTCTCTAGTAGTGGACGCTTCTTTGTAGGCCATTGTTGTCACTTCAGAAACCAAGGCAGCAGCTGCATCGACCGCTTCCCAGTTGACATCTGTGCTGTTGTCAACGTTAGGGTGGTGCTCATTACCATCAATGCCAATGTGGGCTGTACCAGTGTACTTTTTTTCAGTTGAGTCAGATTGTTAAAGTCTGGCTACTCACATTGAGTAAAGATCGTATTGGTACGATCAAAGAAGAGTTGAAATGGGGTGGCAGGACATGTTGCTTATCCACACGATTGTCGTACTGATAATAGAAGAAAGATAACTGACTGCGCCTAGGTTTCGGTTAAAGCGTTCGACTCCACCTTGGTATCTGTAATATTTGTCACTGACATTTTTTTTACGTTTCATCTGCAGGCTTCGGGCATACCACATACAGGTAAACGTGCATCTAAACATAATCAATCCTCAACATGCCCCACCGTGACCCGTCACCTATTTGAATGCCACAAATTGAAAGACCTACGCGGCAAGCTACTTCCCGAGAAACCTGATACTTGAACGCTATTTATGGAACCCTACCTACAACAGATGGAAATCACCTGCTGATACCACTACATGACATCGGGCCGGCCGAACGATAAACTACGTCCGAGCGCTACTGGATCAGTAAGAACTACATAACAACAACAACAACAACTTTTGGGGCTCGGGGTCATAGCGTCTTCCGTTGATGTGCCTCGTTTTGATTTCTTTCAATCACATCGGCTGAGTTTTTACGTTGAATTCATGGCCGTTGCTACGTTGTAAAACCCTTGGGTAGTCCATAGCGTCCATAGCAATATATTTTCGATATCCCGAGATTAGACATTTCTTTTGCAGCTTTTTTCCTTTGTTGGACCTCAAAAACTTGAATGTCTATCTGCGATGTTGTAAATGGGCAAAGCCTCCAGATGGCAGCGTTTTGTTCAGATCGATTTGCATCCTATTATGTGAGTATGTTGCCAAGACAGGTCAACTTCTTAGCTGTCTTTGGAAGTTCTGAGGCACTGGAGCACTCTAGGCAATGTATGCTTTTGAAGATAATTTATGACATCTGTCATGACAGGGTGGTATATTTTTCGCAGGGACTCAAACTCAGTCTCTGGGCCAAGATGGTCATTATGATTACTTACTTAGTGTTGTTCCTAATACTGACTACACCAGTGGTAAATAAACACAATGTTCACTCACTTCATCAAAATGATTGCACGACCACACACATTGCGCCTGTGGGTAGATTCTCGGGGCATGGCAGGAGACGTAGAGGAATCTCGGATTCGTTGTGCTGGCACACGTGAGGGACTCAGCAGGCTCTTGAAAACCAATAAAATGTGATTCCAATCACCATAACAATCAATAAAATTAAAAACAATGTCGGTCAAAGATTTCAATGCGCCTATGAACATTAGTCCATGTAGGCCAATATGTCCTATCACAATATTTGTTCATTGGTAACCCTTTTACTTCCATCAGTCTCCCTTTATTTCCATCTTCTCCTTTTATTTCCATCTTCTCCTTTTATTTCCATCTTCCCATTTTATTCCATCTTCTCCCTTTTATTTCCATCTTCTCCATTTTATTTCCATCTTCTCCCTTTTATTTCCATCTTCTCCTTTTATTTCCATCTTCTCCTTTTATTTCCATCATTCTCCTTTTATTTCCATCTTCTCCCTTTTATTTCCATCAGTCTCCCTTTTATTTCCATCTTCTCCTTTTATTTCCATCATTCTCCCTTTTATTTCCATCTTCCCTTTTATTTCCATCTTCTCCCTTTTATTTCCATCTTCTCCCTTTTTATTTCCATCTTCTCCCTTTTATTTCATCTTCTCCCTTTTATTTCCATCAGTCTCCCTTTTTATTTCCATCTTCTCCTTTTATTTCCATCTTCTCCTTTTACTTCCATCTTCTCCTTTTATTTCCATCTTCTCCTTTTATTTCCATCTTCTCCCTTTTATTTCCATCTTCTCCTTTTATTTCCATCTTCCCTTTACTTCCATCTTCTCCCTTTATTTCCATCTTCTCCATTTTATTTCCATCTTTCTCCTTTTATTTCCATCTTCCCTTTTATTTCCATCTTCTCCCTTTTATTTCCATCTTCTCCCTTTTACTTCCATCAGTCTCCTTTTATTTCCATCTTCCCTTTTATTTCCATCTTCTCCTTTTACTTCCATCATTCTCCTTTACTTCCATCATTCTCCCTTTTACTTCCATCATTCTCCTTTACTTCCATCATTCTCCCTTTTACTTCCATCTTCTCCATTTACTTCCATCATTCTCCTTTTACTTCCATCATTCTCCCTTTTACTTCCATCTTCTCCCTTTTACTTCCATCATTCTCCCTTTACTTCCATCATTCTCCCTTTACTTCCATCTTCACCCTTTGTTTTGTGGGGGTTTTTGTGTTTTGTTTTCATTTTAGGTAAGTGTTTTCATCGCATTTGTCTTGTAAAGCGCTTTGAAACTGTTTCTGTACATCGCTTGTAAAGGAACCATGTTTTTCATTGCAACGAAGGAAAGGTGTGGAAACATTTTAATTTGAAGAGCGAAGGGAGAGGAAGAGCATCAGAATTAACAGGACGGATATCTGGACCTGAATCAAAAAACAGACAACACAAATTAAGTGGTACATCTCTGTGCATTCGGTATCAATCTCAAATAGATATACTAGTACTGCATTCCTCTACTTCCTATAAAATGACACTAAACATGGACTACTACGTGTGCACTGAACATAAGAGGAGACGACATCACTGAATTAAGCAGCAGTCTCTTCTCGCTCAATAATTGTTACCTCTTATGCATGTGTGAATACAATGTGTTTGTGTTATATGTTGCATCTGCCGTGCTGTGTAGCACTTTGTTGGTGTGTTTTTAATCTGTGTATGTGGGAAAATGGTTTAGGTCAATGGCAAACTTTATATTAGATTGTGTGTGTGTTGTAATGTATTTGTGTATATGAATAATTGATTGCCCTTTTGGGGATGATTAAAAGTTGTTTTAATTAAATTGGATTGAATATTTCTTCAATTTGTCAAATTATCTGACTTTGACACCTACCATAGACTTGCAAGTTACAGGAAACACGTTGTGTAGCGTAGGGCATAGTAAGTAAACAATACCAGACACCCTCGTGTTGCCTCGTGATCTTTCTGTCGTAATCCAAAATGAATTTAGTGTTCTTCTCCCTCATGAAACTGTAGTTTCCGGTTGCATTGCATAAACCCTGTTTACGGTTGCAGTAGACGTATGGTTGGTCTGGACTATCTGGGCCAAACCACTTAAATGTTGTCCAATTAGGATAGTAGAATCGACAGATTTGAAAATGTTCCCGTAGATTCACGTCGGCGCCGTTTTTAAGAGGATCAGGGCATGTCATGTGTGGTTTGGGGATGTCTGAAAAGAAATAGAAAATGAAAACGCAAGTTTTTGTAGTATTAAAAAAATCTTTAAATAACGAAGATTTATGTTGAGTGAGTGAGACATGCGTCAATTGTATTTTTTATTTTATTTATTTCGAATCACAATTATATATAAATAACTTTGATATATATGTTTCAAAAATCCAATCTATTATTTATTCTAGACTTAACGTCCATATGTTTAGATAACTAAGGACCATTTGTAATTGACGTGGTCAGTTCAATAGTATGCTTATGTCCATATTTGTGAAAAACCAGACACATAGATAATCCTAGGAATAAATTGAAATCATGCTTCCTGAAAAGTGTGGAACTTGGAATTCCCGAAACCAGCAGTGACAACGCCCATGTTTGGCATTGTTTCTCTAATAACGTAATTGTAAATTAGGCGCACTTATATTGACCTGACCCCTTCAATTTTTTAAAGTAAATTGTAATATCTCAAAATGAGGCTGAAGTTTATAAATGTCTGACTTTGCAAATAAATATTTCATATATTCCGTTGTCCTGCTCCATTTTCCCCACTAGACCTAGATGAAAAATGGGTACAAGCACTAGTTTAGGAGTACAAACCCGCGTCAGACGAGCATCCTGGGCCAGGAGGGGATTATTATTGCATGTTCCGCTTCACGCTATAGAACCCGGAATAAGCTCCGGCTCTGTAGGCCATAATGGCTTTGAAGGAACTTTTTCTTTGCATGTCGTATTCAGGGGTGAATGTCAGGGTTTTTGTTTTTTTTATAACAAATATGTTACTGGTAGGCTTTGAAGGAACCTTATCTTATTTGTAAGCAGATGGACTTTTAACTGTCACATTAAACTGCATTGAAAAGGGCCCATTATTCCACCTAAAAACGTATAGTCAACTAAAAATATATCGTGGGGATTAGGCCAAAATGGAGAATGCGTAACAACAGCAATAAAGCAGACAGCCTTCAAGGAAAGACACATCGTCGTATTTCCACTATCATATCGCACAATTACAACGATATTCGAAATTGAATTCAATTCATTCAATTCAATGCAATTGTATTCAATTCCATTCAATTCAATTTTGAACACTCTATCTCATCCCAGAGGGAAATTTGTTTCAGACCTGTAAAAGTAAATACACGTATAGGTAGAGGAATTTTGTACATAGACATAACATTTACCTTTCAAAGCACGGAATTATTACAATGATAATAAAAAAAAAGATTTGGATTTAAATGTAATTATGTATTGCATCATATATTCTAGTATAAATCATAACATACAAATTATGATGTTTAAAAATTCATTTTAACATTGAATAACAATGTTTTTGTCTAAAGGTTATTCTTTACATTTTCATTTACTCAAATTTGATAATGTGTATTATTTAAAGGAGTATGCTTTTTTATGTCTCGTTGAGTTGTGGTCAAAATAGAGAAACAAAATTGGCCATGTCTGTTTAGTTATCTTTATTTAACTGTTTTGGTGTAAATAGAGGGTAGTTATTGTTGTCGTCTTTCATCACTGATAGAACAAGAACACATATTACCGATTTAGATTCGCAAATGTAAGGCAATTGTTTATCGTCGACAGCACTTTCCCACTTTAGATGCGTTAGGTAGACAAAGGGCTCACCATCGACACCTTCTGTTCTGTTATTTGCAAAATTCAAAATTTGGGTTCCTGGAACATAAATATATATATATATTATTATAAAGCAAAGATTCCGCCTAGTAAGGGTGCATGGGATCAGAGGGTGGGGGTGGGGTATACCACAATTTTAATATCGTTGAAAACTAAAATTTGAAGGCTAATGTATATTTTTAAATTCTATTTCATAGTAATTGAATTTTAAGCGTGGTTTATGTTTAGAATCAATTTATAGTTTTCATAATTTTAAGCCTCTCTACCGCTGATAAAATAATTATCTAATAATAATAATATATATATATATATATATATATATATATATATATATATATATATATATATATATATATATATATATATGTATATATTATATATGTATAATATGCCGTTGCCCCAGTGTATCATCCCTAGTATTTGGAAAACATTGTGTATTGTCCCAGTCCCAAAGAACAAATTAGTTTCCAACATGAATGACATCCACTCTATAGGATTAACAGTATATCCAATGTAAATATTTGAAAACATAGTTCTTGGCATTTTACAAATCTTAGTTGACAATTTTATCGATCCTTTGCAGTTGATGATGCTTTGTTATATGTATTAAATTACTATTTACTCATCTAGATAAAAAAAGACAGTTCTATCCGAATTATGTTTTACGATTTTTTCTAGTGCATTTAATACCCATACTGGCCGGGTTACTTCCAGCAGCCGTCAGCAATTTGCCAAAGCGTGACGTTCATCTTCCCCTTTCTTTTAGAAAAAAAAAACAAACCAAAATCCGCGTTGACCTTATTTCTGACACATTATATACTAATACCGGTGCTCCCAGGGTATGGTATTATCCCCATTTCTCTTTCTTCATGTACACCGCAGACCGCATATCCAAACATGACAACGTCATCATTGACACATATGCAGACGATACTGGGCAAATTGGACTTATAATGAAAGACACAATTTTATGAGCTGGTGCAGCCCAAATTGCCTTGAACTAAATGTTTCAAAATATTAATGTATGATAATTGATTGCCGGAAAAATAAAATTGAGCCCTCCCCATTCATCACAAAAAGGATATAAATTGAACGTGCACATAGTTATAAGTATTTAGGAATAATTGTTGACAACGCACTGAGTTAAACTAAGAACACAGACAACATCATGAAGAAAACGAAGACACGGCTTTCTTGCATGAGAAAACTGATATCTGTCCATGTGGATACAATCTTATTGCAAGATGTTCTACTCGCCAGTTATATGTTCTGTGTTGACATTTCGGACTTTCTTCTTGGAGTGGAAACATAACTCAATTTGAAAGCAGACTTGACAGGGTGATCGGGAATACACAGGACTAATTTGACACAGTTTATGAACGACGTATGACAAAAAAAAACTGACTGACAATACTGACATCACTGATAACAAAACTCATCCACTTGGCGCAGACGTTGACTGTCTACAAAATCATTAGAAGAGGTGAGTTCATAAGCCCAAAGGCCATCGCAAACAGATATCTGAATTTATTCATTTCGTCATCAGTCAAGATTTTTAACAAAACAAATGGACGTGGGGGGGGGGAGTGGGTGGGTTGAGGATAGATGAATGAGCTATCACAAGGCCGTCTATATAGTATAGGTTATAGACGGCCTTGGCTATCACTGAGGGCGTGTGTGGGGGAATCAGTTGCGATGTATTGTGTGTGTGTGTGTTTTGGCTCCATATCAATACCACAAATGCATATCGATACAACTGGATTAATATCAATACCACAAATGATTAACGAAACAATTAGATTCACATCAATACCACTAATGCATACCAAATCAATTCGATATTAGCTGTATATCCTAAGCATCGTTTTCTTCTTCTTCTTCTTCTTCTTCTTCTTCTTCTTCTTCTTCTTCTTCTTCTTCTTCTTCTTCTTCTTCTTCTTCTTCTTCTTCTTCTTCTTCTTCTTCTTCTTCTTCTTCTTCTTCTTCTTCTTCTTCTTCTTCTTCTTCTTCTTCTTCTTCTTCTTCTTCTTCTTCTTCTTCTTCTTCTTCTTCTTCTTCTTCTTCTTCTTCTTCTTCTTCTTCTTCTTCTTCTTCTTCTTCTTCTTCTTCTTCTTCTTCTTCTTCTTCTTCTTCTTCTTCTTCTTCTTCTTCTTCTTCTTCTTCTTCTTCTTCTTCTTCTTCTTCTTCTTCTTCTTCTTCTTCTTCTTCTTCTTCTTCTTCTTCTTCTTCTTCTTCTTCTTCTTCCTTCTTTGACGTACAAAGAACGACCAACTCAGAATAATTGAACCAAAAATAACTATAGAGAGAGGTAATAGTGTACTCACCTGGTCTAAAAATCCAAACCAGCGGTAAGTCGTATTTGTGTTGTTAGATGTCAGACCTAACCAATACTTTCGGTAAGGCTTTGACAGCATATTGTCTTTTGAAAGAATAACCACATACAAATGTCATCATTAACAACACACATATATATATATATAAATATATATATAATATATATATAAATATATATTTATATATATATATATATATATATATATATATATATATATATATATATATATAATTCTATAAATAACTAGTTTGCCTACTGACAGATTAGCCTGGAGTCAATCGAACTCGACTAAAGACAAAAATTGAAACTCGTTAGGGTCTTCTTTGCTTTGTTGTGCGTGTTTTGTTTTATTTTTTCATGTTGCTGTTGTTGTTGTTGTTTGTTTTGTTTGTTTGGGTTTTATTTCTGTTCTGGGTGGTTTAGAGAACTGTCAGAGATTTTCTTAGGTCGATATGATCATGCCTACTTAAAGACATTATTTATATTGTATGGATAAATATATTAAGTTTCATCGTAGTTTTTTATTATTATTACTTTGATAATACTTGCTTGGCCTGTTTAGGAAAATATATCATTTTCATTCCTCAAAGATGTATCTATAACAAATACAATAAATGATTCACCACGGTAATTACAAGAGATGACCTCGATTACATGTTTTGACTGGCTTAAAAGAATCATGACTGGGCACATTAGTTCTTACTTAGGTGTGATATTCTCTGCAGCTATTTGTAAATTATTTTCGAATATATATTTCTTCGTTTGGTCCATACTCTATTAATAATTTAATTTCTCTTCCTTTTGGTTTCATGGTTACCTCTAAGAGCCGACCGAGGGTTATTACATGGAAGAGAGAACTGGAGGGAGAAGATTAAAAGATGTATGAAGGCAGGACAAACATTGACTACAAATGGAGAGGCTGGTCCAGGAGAGACGATAGGAAATCGTGGGTTGATGACCTATGCTTTCCAGCGAGCTACCAAGGCAGAAGAAGGAGGGATATTCTTTGTGCATAACACCCTTACAGACATACTTAAGATGAATTCATTGGTGGCCTTGTCATCTATCTTGGCCAGGCCACCTCCTGTCAGGTTGGCACAGT
>JAXRKP010001264.1:0-20000 GCA_037039925.1 Doris montereyensis | reverse complement strand
ATGGATTACATTTCTTTGTCCTCTAAAAAAAAAATAATTAAAGACTACGATTAGTGAGATATATAGATATTTAATTTTATGTTATCAATAGATAATGTTCACAAAACATTGGGACATTCTTTGTAGGAACTTTATTTAACTCACAAATAACATGGTCGACAGAATAGGGCAAAAACAGAGAGGGCATTTAGAGTTATTCCCCTTTTGTCATGAAGACATCCAAGTATAAAAGAGGTTCACCACAGGCATCAGGAAATGGTTCTGGCGACCTTCTATTGTAAAACTAATAATATACTTATTGATCACATGTTGTCTTTTTTAAACTTTTTTTTAAAGATTGCGTTCAATATGATAAATCAAGTTTTCAATGTGCATTTTGTGGTTTTCTAGACTGTTCTTCTACTTTTGATTGCGTTCAATATGATACATCACGTTTTCAATGTGCATTTTGTGGTTTTCTATACTGTTCTTCTACTTTTGATTGCGTTCAATATGATACATCATGTCATCAATGTGCATTTTATGGTTTTCTATACTGTTCTTCTACTTTTGATTGCGTTCAATATGATACATCACGTTTTCAATGTGCATTTTGTGGTTTTCTATACTGTTCTTCTACTTTTGATTGCGTTCAATATGATACATCACGTTTTCAATGTGCATTTTATGGTTTTCTATACTGTTCTTCTACTTTTGATTGCGTTCAATATGATACATCACGTTTTCAATGTGCATTTTGTGGTTTTCAATTCTGTTCTTCTACTTTTGATTGCGTTCAATATGATACATCATGTTTTCAATGTGCATTTTGTGGTTTTCTATACTGTTCTTCCACTTTTGAATGCGTTCAATATGATACATCACGTTTTCAATGTGCATTTTGTGGTTTTCAATTCTGTTCTTCTACTTTTGAGGGAAACTAAGCATTCATGTGTGTTTCAAAGAAACTGTTAATATGTACAATATAAAACAATATAGTAAATCAGAAGAAATGTATATCGTACATTAAGGTTTGTATCAAAACACACCCAATGTCATTTTAACTTATTGAGATGCATACATACATAAAAAAATTAATTCTACGTTATATTAAAAACATTAACGATGATATAGAAATATTGACAAAATGAATGATGTGTTATTCTGTATTTTTCATATGAATATTGAACTAAAGCATCTTTATACTTTCCCCTTTACTAATGATTTTTAGATCCAAAATTATTGCTTTTTTAGGTATGGTGCAATTCTAAATGTTTTAGAATTGAGTATGATGTGTAAGAATCTTCTTTTAATTTTTTTTGGTCTGTTTTCATCGTCACTTTGATTTTTTTAAATCCATCAAACAATGCGATGTCATCAGATTTACTCGTCCTGTTTCCATGACAACAAAACCAGATGTTCAACGTTCGATTATTGCAATGGTGCTTGCGTACGTTGGTTTGAACGTATCGAAAATATAACGATTTTTATTTTCTTAGTAAACATAAACATTGGTTGGCTCATGTTGGTAACACACGTGTCATTCTGTACTAGGTGTGTTGTCTGAGTTCGTGAAATGCATACATAGCTGTAAATTTGTGCAGTTCCAGTTTTTTTAATGTTTCACACTCAATTGAATAAAGAAATTAAAGTAAGAAACGGGATGACTGACTGGCATTGGTACCCACCCCCCCCCACCCCTCTCCCAAACAGGCCATTCCATTCAAAGCACTTCTCAACTCTCTTGGGAACATACAGTACAGCAACCTGTTAGGCGTTCATACTAACACATTGGCAATATCTGACTCTACCTAATGAAGCAGAGTGAAATACCTTTCCTGAGAATTAAAAAAAACGTCGTGGACAAAAACCCGATCTGAACCGGCCAATGGTTTTGAACCCAGTGTTGTCGTGATACAGACTCACAACATCACTACTTTACAACAACGTCTATTGACAATCTACAATCAGAACATGGGTTTTTCCTTTTGCAACAACAACGTCTGTTGACAATCTACAATCAGAACATGGGTCTTTTTCTCCTTTGCAACAACGTCTATTGACAATCTACAATCAGAACATGGCCTTTTCTCCTTTGCAACAACGTCTGACAATCTACAATCAGAACATGGCCTTTTCTCCTTTGCAACAACGTCTGTTGACAATCTACAATCAGAACATGGGTCTTTTCTCCTTTGCAACAACGTCTGTTGACAATCTACAATCAGAACATGGGTCTTTTCTCCTTTGCAACAACGTCTATTGACAATCTACAATCAGAACATGGGTCTTTTTTCTCCTTTTCAACAACGTCTGTTGACAATCTACAATCAGAACATGGGTCTTTTCTCCTTTGCAACAACGTCTATTGACAACTACAATCAGAACATCTATATTGACAATCTACAATCAGGAACATGGGTCTTTTCTCTTTGCAACAACGTCTATTGACAATCTACAATCAGAACATGGTCTTTTTCTCCTTTTCAACAACGTCTGTTGACAATCTACAATCATAATATGGGTCTTTTCTCCTTTTGCAACGTCTATTGACAATCTACAATCAGAACATGGTATTTTTTTGCAACAACGTCTATTGACAATCTACAATCATAACATGGGTCTTTTCTCCTTTGCAACAACGTCTATTGACAATCTACAATCAGAACATGGGTATTTTCTCCTTTACAACAACGTCTATTGACAAATTCACAATCAGAACATGGGTATTTTCTCCTTCGCAACAACGTCTGTTGACAATCTACAATCAGAACATGGGTCTTTTCTCCTTGCAACAACGTCTATTGACAATCTACAATCAGAACATAACAACGTCTATTGACAATCTACAATCAGAAACATGGTCTTTTCTCCTTTGCAACAACGTCTATTGACAATCTACAATCAAACATGGGTCTTTTCTCCTTTGCAACAACGTCTGTTGACAATCTACAATCAGAACATGGGTCTTTCTCCTTGCAACAACGTCCGTTGACAATCTACAATCAGAACATGGGTCTTTTCTCCTTTGCAACAACGTCTGTTGACAATCTACAATCAGAACATGGGTATTTTCTCAGCAACAACGTCACACCTAAATCAGAACATGGGTAACAACGTCTTTGACAATCTACAATCAGAACATTCGAACAACGATCGGGTATTTTCTCCTTTTCAACAACGTCTGGGTTGACAATCTACAATCAGAACATGGGTCTTTTCTTCCTTGCAACAACGTCTGTTGACAATCTACAATCAGAACATGGGTCTTTTCTCCTTTTCAACAACGTCTGTTGACAATCTACAATCAGACAATCTACATGGGTATTTTCTCCTTTGCAACAACGTCTATTGACAATCTACAATCATAACATGGGTCTTTTTCTCCTTTCAACAACGTTATTGACAATCTACAATCATATCATGGGTATTTTCTCCTTGCAACAACGTCTATTGACAATCTACAATCATAACATGGGTATTTTCTCCTTTACAACAACGTCTATTGACAATCTACAATCAGAACATGTATTTTCTCCTTTTCAACAACGTCTATTGGACAAATCTACAATCAGAACATGGGTATTTTCTCCTTTACAACAACGTCTGCAATCTACAATCATAACATGGGTATTTTTCTCCTTTTTGCAACAACGTCTGTCCCCCACAATCTACAATCAGAACATGGGTCTTTTCTCCTTTGCAACAACGTCTGTTGACAATCTACAATCAGAACATGGGGTTTTTCCTTTGCAACAACGTCTGTTGACAATCTTACAATCAGAACATGGGTCTTTTCTCCTTTTGCAACAACGTCTGTTGACAATCTGTGCAATCAGAACATGGGTCTTTTCTCCTTTGCAACAACGTCTGTTGACAATCTACAATCAGAACATGGTCTTTCTCCTTTTGCAACAACGTCTGTTGACAATCTACAATCATAACATGGGTCTTTTTCTCCTTGCAACAACGTCTGTTGACAATCTACAATCAGAACATGGGTATTTTCTCCTTGCAACAACGTCTGTTGGACAATTCACAATCAGAACATGGGTCTTTTTCTCCTTTGCAACAACGTCTGTTGACAATCTACAATCAGAACATGGGTCTTTTCTCCTTTGCAACAACGTCTGTTGACAATCTACAATCATAACATGGGTCTTTTCTCCTTTTGCAACAACGTCTATTGACAATCTACAATCAGAACATGGGTCTTTTCTCCTTGCAACAACGTCTATTGACACCTACAATCAGAACATGTTACAACAACGTTCCTTGACAATCTACAATCAGAACATTCAACAACGTCTATTGACAATCTAAATCATAACATGGGTCTTTTCTCCTTTGCAACAACGTCTGTTGACAATCTACAATCAGAACATGGGTCTTTTCTCCTTTCTGCAACAAAGTCTATTGACAATCTCAATCAGAACATGTTACAACAACGTCTGTTGACAATCTACAATCAGAACATGTTACAACAACGTCTGTTGACAATCTACAATCAGAACATGTTGCAACAACGTCTGTTGACAATCTACAATCAGAACATGGGTCTTTTCTCCTTTTCTCAAGATCGCCGTGCTCCATGAGGCAAGGTGTCGGCCTCTGACCAAAAGGTAGTGAGTTGGAGGACCGCCATCGGTTGACAACATTTCTTGACGTTATTTTTTGATGCCAAATCTACTCCTCCCCTGCCCCCTCCCAACCTAGTCCCATTTGAGGTGGGCTATAAAGAGGAGGTCCCGTGTGCATATCCCAGCAGTATCTGCACGTCAAATATCCCTTGCCTGTTTATAGGGCAGTACAAGCACAATTCAAAATCCTACCAAAAGACTTTAGAGATCACCTTAGTTGTGATGTGGGTAACTCAAATCAAGTCAATCGCATACCCATACCCTACCCCCCCGCCCCTCCTCGCCCGACACTCAGTTATATTAAGAAGGATTACGATTAAATGCTTCAGACAGTAGACATAATTACAATAGCAATAACAGTTGGCATGATGTCTGCCTGTCCTGTATAAAGATAAAGATGGATTTGTAGTCTGTATCCACAAGCAGGCTCACTGACCGTACACTGTCAATTCCCAGCAGGCCACTTCATTCAAAGTCTTTCAACTCCAGGGGGGAGCGTACAGCACACAAAACTGTGAGGCGTTCGTACTAACACCAACACTCTGACCAGATCTTTCTCTGCCTATAGCTAGGTACTCATTCACAACTGAGTCAAGTGAAGAAACTAGAGTGAAATACGTTTCCTAAGAGTACATATAATGTTGTGAAAAAAAACCCCACCTCTGCCAGCCGTGTGGAGCTTGAATCAGTGTCGTCGTGATTACAAGCTCACAACACTGCGGTTCGGCTACAATGAATGCCTATTGTTGTGTGGTTAATATTATCATTGTTGCTGCTTATATGACTAGTATTGGTGCAGACGTGGGAACTTGACGGATGTTATTGCTAGTAGCTCGTACTTCTTTTTTTTCACCCTTTAATCCTTCTATCTATATCTATATAATTCACTTTCCGTGTGTGTGTGTGTGTGTGTGTGTGTGTGTGTGTGTGTGTGTGTGTGTGCGGCCGCTAATCTTCTAAACGGCTGAACAGACAGAGCTCACATTTGGCACCGACAATGTGATCAAACCGGGGAAGGTTCTAGGCGTATAAAATTCATATTCCTGTGTTTGGTCAATTGTCGGCACTCGCTTTGTGAATCATCATAAATTCAACATAATAATTATTTTAGTCCACTGAGCTGACCTACAATGGTTCGACCCCAATGTGCCCACGTGGGTGTCTCCGTCTAGACCTAGATCTAGGCCTAATGCGAATGCGTGCGTGCACTGCTGCACCACTCACGCCATCCACTGAGCCGGTGACGGCGATGATGAAAGGTTGAGTGGCGTCGCCATACGCCATGTCTACCCCTCTTTCAGTGGGTCTTGTCTCTTCAATTTTAATTTGTACGTCTTGTTTCTCCATTTTCCCCATTCTCGTCTTGTCTCTTCAATTTTAATTTGTACGTCTTGTTTCTCCATTTTCTACATTTTCGTCTTGTGTCTTTAATTTTAATTTGTACGTCTTGTCTCTCCATTTTCCCCATTTTCGTCTTCTCTCTTCAATTTTAATTTGTACGTCTTGTCTCTCCATTTCCCACATTCTCGTCTTGTCTCTTCAATTTTAATGTGTATCTTGTCCTTCCATTTTCCCCATACTTGTCGTGTGTCTTCAATTTTAATGTGTGCGTCTTGTCTCTCCATTTCCCCCATTTTCGTCTTGTGTTTTTCAATTTTAATTTGTCCTTTTTGTCCTTCCATTTTCTACATTCTTGTCTGGTCTCTTCAATTTTTAATTTGCAAGTCTTGTTTTCGTTTCTTTTCTCTCCATTTCCATTTTCGTCTTGTCTTTCTTCAATTTTAATTTGTCCGTCTTGTCTCTCCATTTTCCACATTTTCGTCTTGCTCTTCAATTTTAATTTGCAAGTCTTGTTTCTCCATTTTCCACATTTTCGCCTTGTCTCTTCAATTTTAATTTGTAAGTCTTGTCTCTCCATTTTCCACATTTTCGTCTGGTCTCTTCAATTTTAATTTGTTCTTGTGCTTTCCATTTTCCACATTTTCGTCTGGTCTCTTCAATTTTAATTTGTACGTCTTGTCTCTCCATTTCCCATCTAGCTGTTTTTCTTGCTGACAATTTTAATTTGCTTCTCTTGTTTTCTCAAATCATTTTCCACATTGTCGTCATGTCTCTTCAATTTAAATTTGTACGTCTTGTCCCTCCATTTTCAACAATCTGTTGCTTTGACATTTTTGCTGCTTTTTTTCACCAGGCATTTCAGGTTGTCTAACATTCTTATTCGTCGTCAGTTAGGTTTATTCATTTCACATCTAGCTGTTTTTATTATGTTAATTTTTCCTTTCCTTCCTTTTCTTCAAATACGTTTGGAGTAAACTTGATGTTGATGACAAGTGTTGCTTTGGGTAAAGCTTCCTTTTATACGGTTACTTTGGTTAAAGCTTCCTTTTATACGGTTGCTTTGGGTAAAGCTTTTTTTATACAATTGCTTTGGAAGTTTCCTTTTATACGTCTGAGAATGTGTCTTCCATGTCATCCACTATACCGTCAAAATTCGTCTAAAAAAAAACCGAAATTCTGAAATTGGCTTCCATTGTCTGAGTCTATCATAAGCATATAATTAAATTGATTATAATATGTAAAATGTATCATTCGTTTATGGGTAGTTTGTTGTTTTTAGCTGGTAAAGTATTTTTTCTCCATTGAAATAATGCCTTGGCGTCCACCAAAATTATGTTATTAATCCCCGTTTCTTATGTTCCATTGATGTGATCAACGTTTCTATATAAAGGGGT
The DNA here is from genome assembly GCA_037039925.1 of Doris montereyensis. NCBI lineage: Eukaryota > Metazoa > Mollusca > Gastropoda > Nudibranchia > Dorididae > Doris > Doris montereyensis. The sequence continues at coordinate 12,646 of JAXRKP010001264.1, read as the reverse complement.
CATTTAAATAGTGTGCCTACGTCACAGTTGCGTCATTTAGAGGAAACTCCCCAAAACCATTGACTTTGACACTGTTGTGTTAGCCGTGGGAAATCCATGTTTCAAAAGGCTGTAACATCATTTATTTTCATCTTATCATTTTCACACATTTGCCTAAGATTACATCTCTTGTCTCGCTTTTCACGAAAATGGACATCAGTATAATATTGAAATTAGACCTTGATATATATTTGGAGTTTTTTCGCCATGTTTTAGATCTTTCACATCAATTTTGCTGTTTCATTTTGTAATATCGTTTATTTCCTTGTGATGACCAATATTTCAATTCGTGCTGGCATTGAGACTTGAATCAATGTTTCACTCTCTTTCACGACAACTATCAAAAATATTAATACTATTGTACTTGGAGATCTTCTTCATCTTCCGGTAACAATACAGTATTATTTGCAAATGTTGTTTCAAGATTGTACACATTTTTCCATTTATACATATTCCTGTACATATATTTCTGTACTTATAGGCTCCGCTGGATGAATTTATTCAGCATATTATTAATAATAATAATAATAATAAAAAGTATGCTTCTATAGAGTTTTTCGCCGAAGAATCAAAGCGCTTTACATTCCAAAACATTAATAATTTTAAAACGTTCATTAGAATACTAGATATCCTAATTTGAAATTAAACTTAAATACCGAAATAGCGTGGTCAAAACTAAAGTTAAAATAAATTTACCAAAAACATTTGACAAATAAATGTGTTTTCAAAGATATGAGGAAAGAAAGTAACAAAGAGAGCAGAAGAGGATGCTATCATGGACATGGGAGACTTGGGACATGGAGCAGGGAAGTATTAGTATTAGAATTTTTAGGGCCGTCTACAAATGGTGAGTCAACTTTTTTCTTTTGTTGAATTATATACTTCATTCCCATGACTTTTCCTCCTCAGAATGTAATTATTTTGTGAATAGAATACCCTAATATATAGCAAATATACTCCCTTATAAGATAATATCCATAACATGCATAAATATAGACAATGTGCAATAAAACTTTGAGTTTTTGGGTTGCGGAAATAAAAAATTACGTTTTTCTCAAAACATGTTTTTTGGTATAGTTTTCGCTAAAAGTAAAAATTTACGCTTAAATTTGAACCACATTTGATATATAACTTTTTTATATGTGTCCTAGTTTGTATAAGAGGCTTTTGGAGAAATAATGAATGATAGTGATGTTATTGATGATTTAGTGTAAAAAAATTGGTGTTTTGGGGATTTTGAAAGTTGATTTATTTCAATTTTTTTTCTCAGTAGCTAGATCAAATATCAAAAATTTGATCCGACACAACAAAGATAGTCCTCTTTACTACCTGTATCTCAAATTTTGTTGACTTTTCGTCGTAATATTTTGACTTTGAACGATATAAAAAAAAACATAAATAAAATCCAATAGGGCCGCTGTTACCATGGCAACCAAAACTTCGAGGGAAAAAAACTATTCCATCTCAATCGCAGCACGATAATCTTTGTATGTGTGAAGTATGAACATTATATGTCCCATATTGAGTATGTTCCTTCTTGGCTGTGGTTCCCCTCCTCCCCCTTTTTTAAACAAAAACAACGACAGTGGCTGTGCCATAACACCATGTCTGACTCCGTGGCTATTTTAAATGTTGCCAATGCAAGACCGAGTGTACCATTGCGATTTTAGTCCAGCCCCACTTCTTTGTTACTCATTGCCTCAAGGGACACGGGCTGGCTTCCGGAAACAAGGATGATTACAGTGTGTCACCCCCGCCGTGTTATGCCTTTTCACTCTGGCAGGAGATGTGATGTGAGAAATTTGACAGTTATTTAAACAGTTAAGAATTCATCTGACACGAAATGCAAAACCACTGATGACGACAACACGACATGTGTCTTCCATGTACTCTATTCAGGCATGCCTACATATACTCGACAACAACACAGCCATCAAAAACAAATCAAACCAACCTGCATTGCACGTTGTTGAACACAACAAATCAAATCAACCTGCATTGCACATTGTTGAACATAAGAAATCAAACCAACCTGCATTGCTCATTGTTGAACACACGAAATCGAACAAACCTGCATATTGCACAACAAATCAAACCAACCTGCATTGCTCATTGTTGAACACACGAAATCGAACAAACCTGCATTGCTCATTGTTCAACCAACAAATCAAACCAACCTGCATTGCTCATTGTTGAACACACGAAATCGAACAAACCTGCATTGCTCATTGTTCAACACAACAAATCAAACCAACCTGCAAATTGTTGAACACAACAAACCAACCTGCATTGCTCATTGTTGAACACACGAAATCGAACAAACCTGCATTGCTCATTGTTGAACAACAAATCAAGCCAACCTGCATTGCTCATTGTTGAACACAAAATCGAACAAACCTGCATTGCTCATTGTTCAACACAACAAATCAAACCAACCTGCATTGCACATTGTTGAACACAAGAAATCAAACCAACCTGCATTGCTCATTGTTGAACACACGAAATCGAACAAACCTGCATTGCTCATTGTTGAACACAACAAATCAAACCAACCTGCATTGCTCATTGTTGAACACAAGAAATCGAACAAACCTGCATTGCTCATTGTTCAACACAACAAATCAAACCAACCTGCATTGCTCATTGTTGAACACACGAAATCGCACAAACCATTGCTCATTGTTCAACACAACAAATCAAACCAACCTGCATTGCTCATTGTTGAACACAAGAAATGAAACCAACCTGCATTGCTCATTGTTGAACACCACAAATCAAACCAACCTACATTGCTTATTGTTGAACACAAGATCATGTAGAAATAAATGCACAAAAATAGAATCACTTCTTACTGATGAAAACATTGGCATCCTGTTTCTAACTGAGACCTGGTTAAAGAAAGAAGGAGATGAGCCACTTGCAGCATCAATTACCCTCCCCCTGTGTACACTATCAAATCCTTTCCAAAAAAGAAAGGATGAGGGATCGCAATTATATTTCGAAGCCATCTTGCATCCAAAGTTATCGAATCATAAACTCTGAACTCAACTGCTTTTGAATCAGCCACCATTTTATTCAACTTTAACGACATTGCTACAACATTCATTTGCTCAACCAGGCCTCCAAGGTCGCCCAAGGTCACCCAAAACCATCACTAACACAGATGTTTTACATGAATTCGACAACATCGTAAATTCACACACCGGACAATCAGACAGAACTTTACTTCTGGGCGATTTCAATTTTGCTCACAATTCTCAAACTACATCTGTCATCAAAGAACTGAAGGCATACCTCAGCGACCCTAGCCTCGAGCAACTCGTGTCGCAAGCAACGCATAAATCAGGCAACGGCATTAATTGGATCATCGCCCCATCAACTGCCAAGTGGAAATCTCCAATCACAGTCATCGAAAAAAATATTTCTGACCGCTACCTTTCAACGTGGATCATTAACACTACATAACCGCCAAAAACCTAAGATTGATAAGAAACAACTCAAGAAACGTCAGCACTGACATTCGAAAACAGTTCGATCGTATCAGTGAATTCAAACGACCGGAACGATTTCAACCGTATCAAAGCAGAAACAGATAAACATGTGCAACTGAAAAGCATCACGAAAACAACACATCCAACATCAGCCTGGTTTAATATGGACACCAAAGAAGCTCAACACATAAAGCGTGCTGCTGAATGAAAATGGAGGGAAACGGAGCTTACAGTCCACATAGATATTTACAATTACCAGAGGAAAAAAATTGAAAATTTATATGTGAAGATGCAAAAAGAAAATTTTACAGTTTAAAATTGACAAATATGAAAAAAAAGTTGCAAGGTGTTGTTTCATATTACAAATCAATTGCTAGGACAAAAAGAAAAAAACGTGCACTGCCAACAAACGTATCTGATAATGAGCTACCTGGCAAATATTTGTCATTTTTAAAACAAAAATAACTAACATTCATCAAAACTTAGACGCAGTAGCATCAGAATCGAAACAGCATACTGATTTGAACGAAATTAATGAAACTCGATGCCAGCAAACAACAGATTAGTTTAATCCAGTCACCGATAAAGAGGTAAAAAACCTACATTCAAATTCACCATCAAAGTTATGCCTGGGCAGTGGATAGATAAGCACGTGTATGGGGAGCAGACGACCCCGCCCTCCACGAGTCTCCTGCTGCCTTGCAGGCCGGTCTTGGCTGGACCAAAGGCTAAACGAGTTAACCTTGGCAGAAAATAACAACCTGTTGCCCTGTAGGCTGGTCTTGAATTACCAAAGGCTTAGGGGAGTTAACCCTGACAGAAAATAACAAGGCCAGATATAAGGCCTCAAGGTGACAGCCCAAATATCTACCTAGGGTAAAGTAGGTTAATCCCTGCTTATCCAAAACCAAACTGATTCAGAGAAAATAAATACAATATATCCGGCTTCATCTTTCAACGACGACATGGAAACGAACATGGACTGTGATTTTTGGAACTTGGAATGTTAGGGCAATAAATGGAAACGAGTTAAAATTAGTTGAAGAAATGGAAATATTCAAAGTAGTACATTATTATTATTATTATTGTTATTATTATTATTATTATTATTATTATCATTATTATTACGTTGTCTCGAAGATGTATTTCTAAATTTTTGGCGACACGTCTGTTTTCCTTTAGAATAAATCCTCCCTGCCCCCTATATTTTTTCCTTCTAATACCTGACCTCAAAAAAAATACAACGAATCAACACATTGTAAAAATACAAAAAGGAAATCAGGTTTCAGTATGAAGAACAAACAGAGAAATGTTGTATTAGAACATATCATTATGTAAACCATGTGAAATAGGTAAAACGACAGTTTGGAAGTGTACACCGGCAAGCATTTATTGTCTCATTTAGAATCCAGGTGTGGTTTCCATCTACATCGTCATGATACGCGTTAGAATTGAATGGTCTCAGACAGCGGTGTCACTTCTGTTGCATGACGTCATAGAGTGGGGAAAAGAAGAAGAAGAAGTTAAGAAATGTAACACCATGATTATTATGCTTATTATTATCATTATTGTGACTGTTAATACTGTTAACTACCAAAACCATCACCGTCATTATTATCCCTACCAATTTATTGAATAATAATAATTATTATCATTGATTGTTTTATTATTATTGTTTTTATTATCAATATTATTATTGTTATCTTTATTATTACTATAATTATTATTATTATTATAACAATGATTATTATTATTAGTATTATTATTAGTATTATTATTATTATTATTAGTATTATTATTAGTATTATTATTATTATTATTATTATTATTATTATTATTATTATTATTATTATTATTATTATTATTATTATTATTATTATTATTATTATTATTATTATTATTATTATTATTATTATTATTATTATTATTATTATTATTATTATTATTATTATTATTATTATTATTATTATTATTATTATTATTATTATTATTATTATTATTATTATTATTATTATTATTATTATTATTATTATTATTATTATTATTATTATTATTATTATTATTATTATTATTATTATTATTATTATTATTATTATTATTATTTATTATCATTATTATCATTATTATTATTATTATTATTATTATTATTATTATTATTATTATTATTATTATTATTATTATTATTATTATTATTATTATTATTATTATTATTATTATTATTATTATTATTATTATTATTATTATTATTATTATTATTATTATTATTATTATTATTATTATTATTATTATTATTATTATTATTATTATTATTATTTATTATTATTATATTATTATTATTATTATTATTATCATTATTATTATCATTATCATTAGCATTAGCATTATCATTAGCATTATCATTATTATTAGCATTATTATTATTATTATCGTTATTATTATCATTATTATTATTATTATTATTATTATTATTATTATTATTATTATTATTATTATTATTATTATTATTATTATTATTATTATTATTATTATTATTATTATTATTATTATTATTATTATTATTTTATTATTATTATTATTATGATTATTATTATTATTATTATTATTATTATTATTATTATTATTATTATTGTATTATTATTATTAGTAGTAGTATTATTATTATTATTAGTATCATTATCATTATCATATCATTATCATTAGCATTAGTTAGTTAGTTATCATAGTTATCATTATCATTAGTATCATTATTATTATTATCATTATTATTATTATTATTATTATTATTATTATTATCATTATTATTATTATTATTATTATTATTATTATTATTATTATTATTATTATTATTATTAGTAGTATTATTATTAGTAGTAGTAGTAGTATTATTATTTTTACAGTAGTAGTAGTAGTAGTAGTAGTAGTAGTAGTAGTAGTAGTAGTAGTAGTAGTAGTAGTAGTAGTAGTAGTAGTAGTAGTAGTAGTAGTAGTAGTAGTAGTAGTAGTAGTAGTAGTAGTAGTAGTAGTAGTAGTAGTAGTAGTAACAGTAGTAGTAGTAGTAGTAGTAGTAACTAGTAGTAGTAATAGTTAGTAGTAGTAGTAGTAGAGTAGTATAATATTATAGTAGTTATTATATTATCATTATGATATTATAGTACTAGTGATACTGATTATAATATTATTGTCATTATATTATCATTATGATTTTCGTTTTCCTTTTATTATCACTGTTATTATTGATATTATGCCTTTTTTTCAATATGACAATTAACTGCAGCAAAGTCACCTGGAGTAGCGTGTACCTTCATGCTATTTAGATCGTGTTTTTAAAGTCCTGGGTCCTCGTCAACCTGTGTGGTAGACAACCAGCTTTCGTTATGCTAAACGTCATAATTAGAAAACACGATTTTTGAGTGGCTGGGGCAATCGTTCGTATCGAAAAGGAATGATAAATAACCAGCTTGTGGTACACATGATTTTTTTCGTTGTTGCTTTTTGCTATGCCTGAATGTATGGGGTTGTACACAGCAAATCACAAATATGAGATCTTTCAAAAGATATGTGTCGAAATACACAATTGCAAAGATATATAAAAAAAAAAAATTTAAAAGAGCAGAAAACCATTTGACGAAAACAAAATAGAACCCCACCACATCATAACTGTATCTATTTATGCACTGCTTTTAATCGCGATGGTAAATTAAACGTGGCCAATTTTATTTTTTTCGAACATAGAAAATTATGTATTTTCTACTCTTCAAAACTAAAATATAAGATTCTTGTTCAGGAATGAGAAACACTCAAAATTGATGTTTCACAGCTGGAGGATTCAAGCATTGGGTATGAGCAGAAAATGGGTTGTCTGCAAACCTTGTGATTCACACTTTTCTGTTCACTATCTTATTTCCGGTCGATCGTATTGGAACCGCTATCTTCAGGCAGCCATTTGGGCACACCCACTTCTGACCGCCATCTCGACCACTTCCGGTCACCATATTGGATCACATCACTTCTAATTTATATCTCGAATGCCATCGCTATCGATCTCAATCTTGGATGACGTCATTTCCGGCCCCCTAGAGGCACCTACATAAAATACTGCTGCTAAAATGTGAATACTTATGCTATTAGTGTAATTACCATTTTGGGTGGCCTTGTGTTTTTTCTTACAGGAATTGATATTAATGTCATTTAAAGTGTTAGAAATTAAATTATTGTCAACTGTTCCGCTTCCCGCTACGAAATGGAGACAAGCTCCGATTTTATGGGCCGTGACGGCCTCAAAAGAACGTTACTACTTACTTTAAAATAAGCCCAGTGACATCCGGAACTTTTGCCCCATCGTGTTCCTCTCCAACTTCGTTGGCAGCGAATTCTTCCACCACTGAAGACGTTAAAGAATGACAAGGACATTATTATTACCTTCTGGCTTTCATCCTTTTTATCTCCTTCTTAATTTCCTTCTTTTTTCTTTCTTCCTTTCTTTCTTTCCTTCTTTCTTCTTTTTTTGTTCTTTCCTTCTTTCTTTCTGTCTGTCTGTCTTTCTTTCTTTCTTTCTTTCTTTCTTTTGTCAGTTGCAATTCCTACTTTCACCGCTGCCCATATCAAACTAAGACGCAAAGTCTATGTACATGTATTATATCATTCTAAGACACAAAGTCTATGTACATGTATTATATCAAACTAAGACACAAAGTCTATGTACATGTATTATATCAAACTAAGACACAAAGTCTATGTACATGTATTATATCAAACTAAGACACAAAGTCTATGTACATGTATTATGTCAAACTAAGACACAAAGTCTATGTACATGTATTATGTCAAACTAAGACACAAAGTCTATGTACATGTATTATGTCAAACTAAGACACAAAGTCTATGTGCATGTATTATGTCAAACTAAGACACAAAGTCTATGTACATGTATTATATCATTCTAAGACACAAAGTCTATGTACATGTATTATATCATTCTAAGACACAAAGTCTATGTACATGTATTATATCAAACTAAGACACAAAGTCTATGTACATGTATTATATCATTCTAAGACACAAAGTCTATGTACATGTATTATATCATTCTAAGACACAAAGTCTATGTACATGTATTATATCATTCTAAGACACAAAGTCTATGTACATGTATTATATCATTCTAAGACACAAAGTCTATGTACATGTATTATATCATTCTAAGTTATTCGTTCTTTGCTCGCTAAAGGCTCCGTTGCTAGGCAACTAAAAGTTTTTAAAAACCTGTCGCACGAGGGCTTTAAGCTAGCCCAAAACCGGTTGCGTTTCAGAACATTTTCTGCTAGAAACGACATTCAAGGGAAGGAGGACTTCATCGTTTCTCCGTCATTTTCAGTAGAATTTCGACCTGAATCACAATTTACAACAGGTTTTATTTTATTTTATTTTTTAAATCTCGAAAGTACCGTTCGCGCTTATCTGCGTAATGACGTAATCGAGTAGTGACGTGGTCTGATAATGGTAGTATGGGATGATATCACTAAGTATGAGGCATGCTTGTCAGATACAATCCTAAATCGACATGCTAAACATGGGCACAGGTGAAGAACGACAATAAATGACAACTCCACCCATAAAGACACAACAAACAAGTGACGTTTCTGGTATAACCCTTCGTCAGACAACAAAACGAGAAATATATCTTTAATCTAGATCTAAACACTACTTAAGGCATAGCAATAAAACTGATAAGTAACGTAAACAACGAGGAGAAGTGGCTGTGAAAACAAAAACGAGAAATATATCTTTAATCTAGATCTAAACACTACTTAAGGCATAGCAATAACACTAATAAGTAACGTAAACAACGAGGAGAAGTGGCTGTGAAAAACAAAAACGAGAAATATATCTTTAATCTAGATCTAAACACTACTTAAGGCATAGCAATAACACTGATAAGTAACGTAAACAACGAGGAGAAGTGGCTGTGAAAACAAAAACGAGAAATATATCTTTAATCTAGATCTAAACACTACTTAAGGCAGAGCAATAACACTGATAAGTAACGTAAACAACGACGAGAAGTGGCTGTGAAAACAATAACGAGAAATATATCTTTAATCTAGATCTAAACACTACTTAAGGCATAGCAATAAAACTGATAAGTAACGTAAACAACGAGGAGAAGAAAACAAAAACGAAATATATCCTTAATCTAGATCTAAACACTACTTAAGGCTGTAATAACACTGATAAAACAAACAACGAGAGAAGTGGCTGTGAAAACAAAAACGAGAAATATATCTTTAATCTAGATCTAAACACTACTTAAGGCATAGCAATAACAATGATAAATAACGTAAACAATGAGCTGTGAACTCAATCTAAATAGCCGTAAATGACACACACGAGCTACAGTGGAGTGTCATTTGTGTTGGTCGTTATTCACCTTTGACTTAAAACTCCTACCACTGTGGCTACCTTGGTAATTAAACATGAACACAACGACATGCCTTCTTCTGACACTTCTGCAGGCGACATTTTGTGGACCCGCCTCATGAAGATGAAGAGGGCGATCAATAAAAGAAGCAGCAGAAGGGCGATACCGGCAAAGATGGCCGCTCTGACTTTTAACAATTCGAAAATATTCTTCCATGTCGATCTTTTCGTTACGTCTGTTGAGGGACAAATAAAAAGACACGATGCTGATATTGATGATGATGATGATGATGATGATGATGATGAAGGAGAGTACGAATAAAACAAAATCAATACACAAAAAAGAACGAACAAAACAAAAAACAAAAAAAAGAAACAGTAAATAATTATGTCAACGCAGTCAGAAATCTCCACTATGAGATTTTCGTGTTTTGGAAATCATCAACCACCTAGGTAATGAAGAAAACTATCATAAGTAGATAATACGTATCTAAGCATGTATGTGATGTATGTATTATGTATGTATTTATTGCATCTATCATGTATATTTGTATGAATTTCTGGGTGTATGTATTTATGTATTTATGTATGTATGTTTGTAAGCGTGTATGTTTGAACTGGATGATTGAATGGATTATTGGATGAATGATTGGATTATTGGATGGATGCTTGAATGGATTATTGGATGGATGATTGGATGGATGGTTGAATGGATGATTGGATGGATGATTGGATGGATGATTGGATGGATGGATGATTGGATGGATTATTGGATGGATTATTGGATGGATGATTGGATGCATTATTGGATGGATGATTGAATGGATGGATGATTGAATGCATTATTGGATGGATGATTGAAAGGATGGATGGTTTAATGGATTATTGGATGAATGATTGGATAGATGGATGATTGGATGGATGATTGAATGGATGGATGTTGGATGGATTATTGGATGGATGATTGAATAGATTGATGATTGGATGGATGATTGAATGGATGGATTATTGGATGGATTATTGGATGGATTATTGGATGGATGGTTGAATGGATGATTGGATGGATGATTGGATAGATGATTGGATTCATTATTGGATGGATGATTGAATGTATTATTGGATGGATGATTAGATGCATTATTGGATGGATGATTGAATGAATGGATGATTGGATACATTATTAGATGGATGATTGAATGGATGGATGGTTGAATGGATTATTGGATGAATGATTGAATAGATGGATGATTGGATGGATGATTGAATGGATGGATGGTTGGATGGATTATTGGATGGATGATTGAGTAGATTGATGATTGGATGGATGATTCAATGGATGGATGATTGGATGGATTATTGGATGGATTAGTGGATGGATTATTTGATGGATGATTGGATGGATGAGTGGGTGGATGATTGGATGGATTAGTGGATGGATGATTGGATGGATGATTGGATGGATGATTGGATTGATTATTGAACGGATTATTGGATGGATGTTGGAATGGATGGATGATTTGATGGATGATTGAGTGGATAGATGATTGGAGTGATTACTAGATGGATATTTGAATGGATGGTTGATGGGATGGATGATTGGATAGATCATTGGATGGATGGATGATTGGATGGATTATTGGATGGATGTTTGAATTGGATGAATGATTGGATGGATTATTGGATGAATGATTGGATCGATTATTGGATGGATGTTTGAATGGATGGATGGTTGGATGGATTATTGGATGGATGCTTGGATAGATTAATGGATGGATTAATGGATGGATTATTGGATGGATGATTGAATGGATGGATAAATGGATGGATTATTGGATGGATGGATGGTTGGATGGACGATTGAATGGATGGATGATTGGATGGATTATTGGATGGATGATTGAATGGATGGACGATTAGATGGATGGTTGAATTGATGATTGGATTGATCGCTGGACGTGTGCTTGGATGGGTGGATGGATGGGTGGATTGATGGTTGGATGGATGGTTGGATGGATGGTTGGATGGATGATTAAATGGATAGACGATTTGGATGGATGGTTGGATTGATGGTTGAATTGAAGATTGGATTGATGATTAGATAGATGGTTGGATGTTTGATTTGATACTTGGATGTATGGTTTGATGGTTGGATAGATGGTTTGATGGTTTGATGGTTGGATGGATGGTTGGATAGATGGTTTGATGGTTGGGTGGATGGTTTGATGATTGGATGGATCGTTTGATGGTCGGATGGATGGTTGGATGGATGGTTGATGGTTGGATGGATGGTTTGATGATTGGATAATGGTTTGATGGTTGTATGGATGGTTTGATGGTTAGATGGATGGTTTGATGGTTGGATGGATGGTTGGATGGTTGGATGGATAGTTTGATAGTTGGATGGATGATTGGATGGATGATTTGATGGTTGAATGGATGGTTTGATGGTCTAATGGATGGTTTGATGATTGGATGGATGGTTTGATGGTTGAATGGGTGGTTTGATGGTTGTATGCATGGTTTGATGGTTGGATGGATGGTTTGATGATTGGATGGATCGTTTGATGGTTGGATGGATGGTTGGATGGATGATTTGATGGTTTGATGATTGGATGGATGGTTTGATGGTTGCATAGATGGGTGAATGGATGGTTTGATAGTTGGATGGATGGTTTGATGATTAGATGGAAGGTTGGATG
>JAXRKP010001263.1:132500-145000 GCA_037039925.1 Doris montereyensis | reverse complement strand
GTAACTCGAGTAACGTCTGTAACTTATGTAACTTCTGTAAGTTTGTGTTTGGGACTCACAGTCTACACAAACAAGTGTTACAGTGTTTGTGTTTGGGACTCACAGTCTAAACAAACAAGTGTTACAGTGTTTGTGTTTGGGACTCACAGTCTACACAAACAAGTGTTACAGTGTTTGTATTTGGGACTCACAGTCTACACAAACAAGTGTTACAGTGTTTGTGTTTGGGACTCACAGTCTACACAAACAAGTGTTACAGCGCTTGTGTTTGGGACTCACAGTCTAAACAAACAAGTGAACAAGCTCGAACAGATACAGAGATTTTAAAGATTTTATTTGATTTACCCACATCGACAATCAAGGCGATGTCGGATTGTTTGGTAACATTTGTGTTTAAAAGTTTGGCCAAACTGCCTTGTAAACAGCACAATGGTCTTTAAAGTGCACAGACCGCCGTGGTTTGCACACGGGATGTGCTTGTCATCGTCTGTCACCGATGGTCTTTAAAGTGCACAGACCGCCGTGATTTGCACACGAGACGTGCTTGTCATCGTCTGTCACCGATGGTCTTTAAAGTGCACAGACCGCCGTTGTTTGCACACGGGACGTGCTTGTCAACGTCCGTCACCGATGATCTTTAAAGTGCACAGACCGCCGTGGTTTGCACACGAGACGTGCTTGTCATCGTCTGTCACCGATGATCTTTAAAGTGCACAGACCGCCGTGGTTTGCACACGAGATGTGCTTGTCATGGTCTGTCACCAATGGTCTTTTAAGTGCACAGACCGCCGTGGTTTGCACACGAGATGTGCTTGTCAACGTCTGTCACCGATGATCTTTAAAGTGCACAGACCGCCGTGGTTTGCACACGAGACGTGCTTGTCAACGTCCGTCACCGATGATCTTTAAAGTGCACAGACCGCCGTGGTTTGCACACGGGACGTGCTTGTCAACGTCCGTCACCGATGATCTTTAAAATGCACAGACCGCCGTGGTTTGCACACGGGACGTGCTTGTCAACGTCTGTCACTGATGATCTTTAAAATGCACAGACCGCCGTGGTTTGCACACGGGACGTGCTTGTCAACGTCCGTCACCGATGATCTTTAAAATGCACAGACCGCCGTGGTTTGCACACGGGACGTGCTTGTCAACGTCTGTCACCGATGGTCTTTAAAGTGTACAGACCGCCGTGATTAGCACACGAGACGTGCTTGTCATCGTCTGTCACCGATGATCTTTAAAGTCCACAAACCGCCGTGGTTTGCACACGAGACGTGCTTGTCAACGTCTGTCACCGATGATCTTGAAAGTACACAGACCGCCGTGATTTGCACACGGGACGTGCTTGTCATCGTCTGTCACCGATGATCTTTAAAGTGCACAGACCGCCGTGGTTTGCACACGGGACGTGCTTGTCAACGTCCGTCACCGATGATCTTTAAAGTGCACAGACCGCCGTGGTTTGCACACGGGACGTGCTTGTGATCGTCTGTCACCGATGATCTTTAAAGTGCACAGACCGCCGTGGTTTGCACACGAGACGTGCTTGTCATCGTCTGTTACCGATGATCTATAAAGTGCACAGACCGCCGTGGTTTGCATACGGGACGTGCTTGTCATCGTCTGTCACCGATGACCTTTAAAGTGCACAGACCGCCGTGGTTTGCACACGGGACGTGCTTGTCATCGTCTGTCACCGATGGTCTTTAAAGTGCACAGACCGCCGTGGTTTGCACACGAGACGTGCTTGTCAACGTCTGTCACCGATGATCTTTAAAGTGCACAGACCGCCGTGGTTTGCACACGGGACGTGCTTGTCATCGTCTGTCACCGATGATCTTTAAAGTGCACAGACCGCCGTGGTTTGCACACGAGACGTGCTTGTCAACGTCCGTCACCGATGATCTTTAAAGTGCACAGACCGCCGTGGTTTGCACATGAGACGTGCTTGTCAACGTCCGTCACCGATGATCTTTAAAGTGCACAGACCGCCGTGGTTTGCACACGAGGCGTGCTTGTCATCGTCTGTCACCAATGATCTTTAAAGTGCACAGACCGCCGTGATTTGCACACGAGACGTGCTTGTCAACGTCTGTCACCGATGATCTATAAAGTGCACAGACCGCCGTGGTTTGCACACGAGACGTGCTTGTCATCGTCTGTCACCGATGATCTTTAAAGTGCACAAACCGCCGTGGTTTGCAAACGGGACCTGCGTGTCAACGTCTGTCACCGATGATCTTTAAAGTGCACAGGCCGCTGTGGTTTGCACACGGGACGTGCTTGTCAACGTCTGTCACCGATGGTCTTTAAAGTGCACAGACCGTCGTGGTTTGCACACGAGACGTGCTTGTCAACGTCTGTCACCGATGGTCTTTAAAGTGCACAGACCGCCGTGGTTTGCGCACGAGACGTGCTTGTCAACGTCTGTAAACCGATGATCTTTAAAGTGCACAGACCACCGTGGTTTGCACACGAGACGTGCTTGTCAACGTCCGTCACCGATGGTATTTAAAGTGCACAGACCGCCGTGGTTTGCACACGAGACGTGCTTGTCAACGTCCGTCACCGATGATCTTTAAAGTGCACAGACCGCCGTGGTTTGCACACGAGACGTGCTTGTCAACGTGCGTCACCGATGGTCTTTAAAGTGCACAGACCGCCGTGGTTTGCACACGAGACGTGCTTGTCAACGTCTGTCACCGATGGTCTTTAAAGTACACAGACCGCTGTGGTTTGCACACGGGACGTGCTTGTCAATTTCCGTCACCGATGATCTTTAAAGTGCACAGACCGCCGTGGTTTGCACACGAGACGTGCTTGTCAACGTCTGTCACCGATGATCTTTAAAGTGCACAGACCGCCATGGTTTGCACACGAGACGTGCTTGTCAACGTCTGTCACCGATGGTCTTTGAAGTGCACAGACCGCCGTGGTTTGCACACGGGACGTGCTTGTCTACGTCTGTCACCGATGATCTTTAAAGTGCACAGACCGCCGTGGTTTGCACACGGGATGTGCTTGTCAACGTCTGTCACCGATGATCTTTAAAGTGCACAGACCGCCGTAGTTTGCACACGGGACGTGCTTGTCAACGTCTGTCATCGATGATCTTTAAAGTGCACAGACGGCCGTGGTTTGCACACGGGACCTGCTTGTCAATGAAACGAGGTGTCGACTCACCTTCCTCGGCTAGTTTTTACTCGATAAAAATCGAGACATTTTTCAACCGTCAGTGAGACTTGAACCAACTCCCTTTGGATTAAGAGGTCGATATCTTGTCACTCAAATACACAGAAAAGTGTGCAGATTGTTCATAACAAACACAGAAAAAATGAAAGCGAGAGTGACATGTTGGAGAACTGATCATCCTGGAGAGAAAAAAGAGCAAGGCAAAAAGCCAAGACCCTTTACAAAGCTCACCAACGACAAACAACAATTCCTTTCGAAAGCCTCGAGAATATGCCAAGAAGAAGTGGCCCGTATTTTGTTCCACATTCACGACGTAATGTCCATCTGGCCACTTTCATGCCGAATGCCATCTGGCTATACAATTCCATACCTGTAGATTTAAGGAACATAAATTTTGCCAATTTTGAAAAAAATCGCAATTTTCTTCATCCACAACGGTAAAGACAAACAGTGGGCAAAGGGGATTATCCAAAGTAAAGGAAATGACGTTGAATAATATTAAAGCCCCGTAGGAACAAAGACGAGACAAATACTAGGAATAGACAGAAAAACAATCCTGGCAACCATGGGGATCGAACCCGCAAGCTCAATGGAGTGAAATTAGCTCTGTTGGAAGCACCCGTTCTTTTCATGGCGAGGCGATGGGTGCCAACGTAGAGGTCGCGTGTTCGACTGCCATGGTTGCCAGGATTTTTTTTCTGTCTCTTCCTTGTTTTTGTGTCTTCATCCAAAATAAGCTGCAACTGACTGGGTTGGATTGGATTGGAACGAAATGGGTGGCATTGACTTGGATCGGATTGAATTGGATCGCATTGACTTGGATCGGATTGAATTGGAACGGATTGAATTGGATCGGATTGACTTGGATCGGATTGACTTGGATCGGATTGAATTTGATCGGATTGAATAGGATCAGATTGACTTGGATCGGATTGACTTGGATCGGATTAAATTGGGTTTGATTGACTTGGATCGGATTGAATTGGATCGGATTGACTTGGATCGGATTGACTTGGATCAGATTGAATTGGATCGGATTGACTTGGATAGGATTGAATTAGATCGGATTGAATTAGATCAGATTGAAATGGATTGGATTGACTTGGATCGGATTGAATTGCATCGGATTAAATTGGATCGAATTGTCTTGGATCGGATTGACTTGGATCGGATTGAACTGGATCGGATTGACAGGTTGGATTGAAAAGGATCGGATTGAATTCGATCGGATTAACTTGGATCGGATTGAATTGGATTGGATTAACTTGGATCGGATTGATTGGGATCGGATTGACTTGGATCGGATTGACTTGGATCGGATTGAATTAGATTGGATTGAATTGGATCGGACTGGATTGGATCAGATTAACTTAAATCGGATTGACTTGGATCTGATTGAATTGGAGCAGATTGAATTGGATCGGATTGAAGTGTATCGGATTGAATTGGATCAGATTGACTTGTATCGGATTGAATTGGATCGGATTAAATTGGATCGGATTGAATTGGATCAGATTGAATTGGATCGGATTGACTTGGATCGGATTGAATTGGATCGGATGGAATTGGATCGGATGGAATTGGATCGGATTGACTTGGATCGGATTGAATTGGATTGGATTGATTTGGATCGGATTGAATTGGATCGGATTGACTTGGATCGGATTGAATTGGATTGGATTGATTTGTATCAGATTGAATTGGATCGGATTGACTTGGATGGGATTGAATTGGATCGGATTGAATTGGATCGGATTGAATTGGAGCAGATTGAATTGGATGGGATTGAATTGGATCGGATTGACTTGGATCCGATTGACTTGGATAGGATTGAATTAGATCGGATTGAATTACATCGGATTGAAATGGATCGGATTGACTTGGATCGGATTAACTTGGATTGGATTAACTTGGATCGGATTGACTTGGATTGACTTGGATTGGATTGACTTGGATTGGATTGACTTGGATCGGATTGACTTGGATCATATTGAATTGGATCGGATTGGATTGACTTGGATTGCATTCTTTGATTTGATTGACTTGGATCGGATTGACTTGGATCGGATTTACTTGGATTGACCTGGATTGGATTGACTTGGATCGGATTGACTTGGATTGACTTGGATTGACTTGGATTGACTTGGATTAGATTGATTTGGATCTGATTGACTTGAATTGACTTGGATTGGATTGACTTGGATTGACGGAATGGATTGACTTGGATTGGATTGGATGGACTTGGATTGACTTGGATTGGATTGGTTTGACTTGGATCGGATTGAATTGGATTCGATTGACTTGGATTGGATTGGATTAAATTGACTTGGATTGGATTGACTTGGATTGGATTGGATTAGAATGACTAGGATTAGAATGAGTCGGATTGATTAACTAGGATTGGATTGACGGATTGGATTGACTTGGATTGGATTGACTTCGATTGGATTGACTTGGATTAGAATGACTTGGATTGGATTGACTTGGATTGGATTGACTTGGATTAGAATGACTTGGATTGGATTGGATTGATTTGACTTGGATTAGAATGACTTGGATCGGATTGACTTGGATTGGATTGACTTGGATTGGACTGACTTGTATTGGATTGACTTGGATTAGAATGACTTGGATTGGATTGACTTGGATTGGATTGACTTGGATCGGATTGACTGGGATTGGATTGACTTGGATTGGATTGACTTGGATTGGATTGACTTGGATTAGAATGACTTGGATTGGATTCACTTGGAGTGGATTGACTTGGATCGGATTGACTTGGATTGACTTGGATTGACTTGGATTAGAATGACTTGTATCGGATTGACTTGGATTGGATTGACTTGCATTGGATTGACTTGGATTGGATTGACTTGGATTAGAATGTCTTGGATCGGATTGACTTGGATTGCATGGACTAGGATTGGATTGACTTGGATTTGATTGACTTGGATCGGATTGACTAGGATTAGATTGACTTGGATTGGATTGATTCGGATTGGATTGACTTCGATTGGATTGACTTAGATCGGATGGAATTAAATCGCATTGAAATGGATTGGATTGACTTGGATCGGATTGAATTGGATCGGATTGACTTTGATCGGATTGACTTGGATCGGATTGAATTGGATTTGATTGACAGTGATCGGAATGAATTGGATCGGCTTCAATTGGATCTGATTGACTTGGATCGGATTGACTTATAGATTGACTTAGATCGGATTGACTTGGATCGGATTGACTTGGATCAGATTGACTTGGATCGGATTGACTTGGATAAGATTGAATTGGATCGGATTGACTTGGATCGGATTGACTTGGATTGGATTGAAAAGGATCGGATTGAATTGGATCGGATTGAATTGGATTGGAATGAAATGGATTGGATTGAATTGGATCGGAGTGACTTGGATCGGATTGAATTGGATCGGATTGACTTGGATCGGATTGACTTGCATCGGATTGACTTTGATTGGATTGAATTGGATCGGATTGACTTGGATCGGATTGACTCGGATTGGATTGAAAAGGATCGGATTGAATTTGATCGAATTGTCTTGGATCGGATTGACTTGGATTGGATTGAAAAGGATCGGATTGAATTGGATCGGAATGACTTGGATCGGATTGAATTGGATTGGATTGAACTGGATTGGATTGACTTGGATCGGATTGAATTGGATCGGATTGGATTGGATCGGATTGACTTGGATTGGAATGAATTGGATTGGATTAACTTGGATCGGATTGACTTAGATAGGATTGAATTAGATCGGATTGAATTAGATAGGATTTGAATGGATTGAATTGACTTGGATCGGATTGAATTGGATCGGATTAAATTGGATCGAATTGTCTTGGATCGGATTGATTTGGGTCGGATTGAATTGGATCGGATTGACTTGGATCGGATTGAATTGGATCGGATTGAATTGGATCGTATTGAAAAAGATCGGATTAAATTGGATCGGATTGAATTGGATCGGATTGAATTGGATCGGATTGAATTGGGTCGGATTGAATTGGATTGGATTGAATTGGATCGCATTGTCTTGGGTCGGATTGAATTGGATCGGATTGACTTGGATCGGATTGAATTGGATCGGATTGACTTGGATTGGATTGAAAAGGATCGGATTGACTAGGATCGGATTGACTTGGATCGGATTGAATTGGATCGGATTGATTTGGATTGGATTGAATTGGATCGGATTGACTTGGATTGGATTGAAAAGGATCGGATTGAATTGGATCGTATTGCCTTGGATCGGATTGAATTGGATTGGATTAACTTGGATCGGATGACTGGGATCGGATTGACTTGGATCGGATTGACTGGGATCGGATTGACTTGGATCGGATTGAATTGGATCGGATGGACTTGGATTGGATTGAAAAGGATCGGATTGAATTGGATCGTATTGCCTTGGATCGGATTGAATTGGATTGGATTAACTTGGCTCGGATGGAATTGGATCGGATGGAATGGGATCGGATTGACTTTGATCGGATTGACTTGGATCGGATTGAATTGGATTTGATTAACTTGGATCGGATTGACTGGGATCGGATTAACTTGGATCGGATTGACTGGGATCGGATTGACTTGGATCGGATTGAATTAGATCGGATTGAATTGGATCGGATTGAATTGGATCGGACTGGATTGGATCAGATTGACTTGGATCGGATTGAATTGGATTGGATTGAATTGGAGCAGATTGAATTGGATCGGATTGAATTGGATCGGATTGACTTTTATCGGATGGACTTGGATCAGATTGAATTGGATCGGATTGAATTGGATCAGATTGAATTGGATCGGATGGAATTGGATCGGATGGAATTGGATCGGATTGACTTGGATCCGATTGAGTTGGATAGGATTGAATTAGATCGTATTGAATTATATCGGATTGAAATGGATTGGATTCACTTGGATCCGATTGAATTGAATCGGATTGAATTGGATCGAATTGAATTGGATCCGATTGAATTGGATCGGATTGAATTGGATCGAATTGTCTTGGATCAGATTGACTTGGATCGGATTGAATTGGATCGGATTGAATGGGATCGGATTGAATTGGATCGGATTGAATTAGATCGGATTGAATTGGATCAGATTGACTTGGATCGGATTGACTTGGATTGGATTAACTTGGATCGGATTGACTTGGATTGACTTGGATTGGATTGACTTGGATTGGATTGACTTGGATCGGATTAACTTGGATCAGATTGAATTGGATCGGATTGGATTGACTTGGATTGCATTCTTTGATTCGATTGACTTGGATCGGATCGACTTGGATTGGATTGGATTAGAATGACCTATGATGGATTGACTAGGATTGGATTGACGGATTGGATTGACTTGGATTAGAATGACTTGGGTTGGATTGACTTGGATTGGATTGACTTGGATTAGAATGATTTGGATTGGATTGACTTGGATTGGATTGGATTAGAATGACTAGGATTAGAATGACTTGGATTGGATTGACTTGGATTGGATTGATTTGGATTGGATTTACTTGGATTGGATTGACTTAGATTAGAATGACTTGGATTGGATTGGATTGATTTGACTTGGATTAGAATGACTTGAATCCGATTGACTTGGATTGGATTGACTTGGATTGGATTGACTTGGATTGGATTGACTTGGATTAGAATGACTTGGATTGGATTGACTTGGATTGGATTGACTTGGATTAGAATGACTTGGATTGGATTGACTTGGATTGGATTGACTTGGATCGGATTGACTTGGATTGACTTGGATTGACTGGATTGACTTGGATTAGAATGACTTGGATCGGATTGACTTGGATTGGATTGACTTGCATTGGATTGACTTGGATTGGGTTGACTTGGATTAGAATGACTTAGATCGGATTGACTTGGATTGCATTGACTAAGATTGGATTGACTTGGATTTGATTGACTTGGATCGGATTGACTAGGATTGGATTGACTTGGATTGGATTGATTTGGATTGGATTGACTTCGATTGGATTGACTTAGATCGGATGGAATTAGATCGCATTGAAATGGATTGGATTGACTTGGATCGGATTGAATTGGATCGGATTGAATTGAATCGGATTGACTTGGATCGGATTGACTTGAATCAGATTGAATTGGATCGGATTGACTTGGATCGGATCGACTTGGATTGGATTGAAAAGGATCGGATTGAATTGGATCCGATTGAATTGGATTGGAATGAAATGGATTGGATTGAATTGGATCCGATTTACTTGGATCGGATTGAATTGGATCGGATTGACTTGGATTGGATTGACTTGCATCGGATTGACTTGGATTGGATTGAATTGGATCGAATTGTCTTGGATCGGATTGAATTGGATCGAATTGAATTGGATCGGATTGACTTGGATTGGATTGTAAAGGATCGGATTGAATTGGATCGGATTGCATTGGATTGGAATGAAATGGATTGGATTGAATTGGATCAGATTGACTTGGATCGGATTGAATTGGATCGGATTGAATTGGATCGGATTCGATTGGATCGGATTGAATTGGATCGGATTGACTTGGATTGGATTGACGGATCGGATTGAATTGGATCAAATTGTCTTGGATCGGATTGAATTGGATCGAATTGAATTGGATCGGATTGACTTGGATCGGATTGACTTGCATCGGATTGACTTGGATTGGATTGAATTGGATCGAATTGTCTTGGATCGGATTGAATTGGATCGAATTGAATTGGATCGGATTGACTTGGATTGGATTGAAAAGGATCGGATTGAATTGGATCGGATTGCATTGGATTGGAATGAAATGGATTGGATTGAATTGGATCAGATTGACTTGGATCGGTTTGAATTGGATCGGATTGAATTGGATCGAATTCGATTGGATCGGATTGAATTGGATCGGATTGACTTGGATCGGATTCGATTGGATCGGATTGAATTGGATCAGATTGACTTGGATTGGATTGACTTGGATCGGATTGAATTGGATCGGATTCGATTGGATCGGATTGAATTGGATTGGAATGAAATGGATTTGATTGAATTGGATCGGATTGACTTAGATAGGATTGAATTAGATCGGATTGAAATGGATTGGATTGACTTGGATCGGATTGAATATGATCGGATTAAATTGGATCGAATTGTCTTGGATGGGATTGAATTGGATCGGATTGAATTGGATCGGATTGACTTGGATTGGATTGAAAAGGATCGGATTGAATTGGATCGTATTGAATTGGATTGGATTAACTTGGATCGGATTGACTGGGTTTGGATTAACTTGGATCGGATTGACTGGGATCGGATTGACTTGGATCGGATTGACTTGGATCGGATTGAATTAGATCGGATTGAATTGGATCGGATTGAATTGGATCGGACTGGATTGGATCAGATTGACTTGGATCGGATTGAATTGGATCGGATTGAATTGGAGCAGATTGACTTGGATCGGATTGAATTGGATCGGATTGAATTGGATCGGATGGAATTGGATCGGATGGAATTGGATCGGATTGACTTGGATCGGATTAAATTGGTTTGGATTGACTTTGATGGACTTGGACTGGATTGACTTAGATTGGATTGACTAGGATTGGATTGACTTGGATTGACTTGGATTGGATTGACTTGGATTGGATTGACTTTGATTGGATTGACTTCGATTTGATTGACTTGGATTAGAATGACTTGGATTAGATTGACTTGGATTGACTTGGATTGGATTGATTTGGATTGGATTGACTTGGATTGACTTGGATTGGATTGACTTGGATTGATTTCGATTGGATTGACGGATTGGATTGACTTGGATTGAATTGACTTGGATTGGATTGACTTGGATCGGATTGACTTGGATTAGAATGACTTGGTTTGGATTGACTTGGATCGGATTGACTTGGATTAGAATGACTTGGATTGGATTGACTTGGATTGACTTGGATTGGATTGATTTGGATTGGATTGACTTGGATCGAATTGACTTGGATTGGATTGACTTGGATTGGATTGACTTGGATCGGATTGACTTGGATTAGAATGACTTGGATTGGATTGACTTGGATCAGATTGACTTGGATTGGATTGACTTGGATTGGATTGACTTGGATTGGATTGACTTGGATTGACTTGGATTAGAATGACTTGGATTGGATTGACTTGGATCGGATTGACTTGGATTAGAATGACTTGGATTGGATTGACTTGGATTGGATTGACTTTGATTGGATTGACTTCGATTTGATTGACTTGGATTAGAATGACTTGGATTAGATTGACTTGGATTGACTTGGATTGGATTGACTTGGATTGGATTGACTTGGATTGACTTGGATTGGATTGACTTGGATTGACTTCGATTGGATTGACGGATTGGATTGACTTTGATTGAATTGACTTGGATTGGATTGACTTGGATCGGATTGACTTGGATTAGAATGACTTGGTTTGGATTGACTTGGATCGGATTGACTTGGATTAGAATGACTTGGATTGGATTGACTTGGATTGACTTGGATTGGATTGATTTGGATTGGATTGACTTGGATCGAATTGACTTGGATTGGATTGACTTGGATTGGATTGACTTGGATCGGATTGACTTGGATTAGAATGACTTGGATTGGATTGACTTGGA
Organism: Doris montereyensis; assembly: GCA_037039925.1. Classification (NCBI taxonomy): domain Eukaryota; kingdom Metazoa; phylum Mollusca; class Gastropoda; order Nudibranchia; family Dorididae; genus Doris; species Doris montereyensis. The sequence continues at coordinate 133,147 of JAXRKP010001263.1, read as the reverse complement.
TCAGATTGACTTGGATTGGTTTGACTTGGATTGGATTGACTTGGATTGGATTGACTTGGATTGACTTGGATTAGAATGACTTGGATTGGATTGACTTGGATCGGATTGACTTGGATTAGAATGACTTGGATTGGATTGACTTGGATTGGATTGCTTTGGATCGGATTGACTTGGATCGGATTGACTTGGATTGGATTGACTTGGATCGGATTGATTTGGATTGGATTGACTTTAATTGGATTGACTTGGATTGGAATGACTTGGATTGACTTGGATCGAATTGGCTTGGATTGGGTTGACTTGGATCGAATTGGCTTGGATCGGATTGACTTGGATCGGATTGACTTGGATTGGATTGATTTTGATTGGATTGACTTGGATCGAATTGGCTTGGATTGGATTGACTTGGATTGGATTGACTTGGATCGGATTGGCTTGGATCGGATTGGCTTGGATCGGATTGACTTGGATTGGATTGATTTGGATTGGATTGACTTGGATCGGATTGATTTGGATTAGATTGACTTGGAATAGATTGACTTGGATTAGAATGACTTGGATTCGATTGACTTGGATTGGATTGACTTGGATTGGGTTGACTTGGATTAGAATGACTTGGATTGGATTGACTTGGATTGGATTGACTT
>JAXRKP010001263.1:107500-122500 GCA_037039925.1 Doris montereyensis | reverse complement strand
CAACAACAACTACTACTACTACTATACTACTACTACTACTACTACTACTACTACTACTACTACTACTCCTACTACTACTACTATACTACTACTACTACTACTACTACTACTACTACTACTACTACTACGACTACACTACTACCACTACTACTACTACTACTACGACTACACGCAGCTACGGACTGCAACTACTACTACTATTATTACTACTACTACTATTATTACTACTACTACTACTACCACTACTACTACTACTACTACTGTTGCTACTGCTACTGTTGCTACTACTACTACTACTACTACTACTACTACTACTACTACTACTACTACTACTGCTACTACTACTACTACAACTACTAGCTGCTACGACTACTACTACTACAACTACAACTACTACTCCTATTCCTGTTACTGCTAGTACTACTGCTACTACTGCTGCTGCTACTACTACTACTGCTGCTACTACTACTACTACTACTACTACTACTACTACTACTACTACTACTACTATTACTACTACAATTGAATTGAAGGTTACATGAAAGATTGACAAGACATGGAGAGAAGTACACTGGTTGGCTCAGGGCAGTCCGAATGGAGATTTGTTGATACCTTATGACTGCCTAGCGGAACCCACAGGAATGAATGAGTGAGTGTGTGAGTGAGTGAATCAGTGAGTGAGTGATTGAGTGAGTGAGTGAAAGTCTAGATTTGTCTTCAGGGTAATTGTTCAATTTTTCCGTATAGTCTTTTATATGTCGTGTTTGTCTTCTAATAGGCTGGATTGGCTTGGGCATTTCCGGAAGTGGAAACATGTATCCGTCTGACGTCATCATTGGCTGGGTTAGCAATGGAGAAATCTATTTTGCCGTGAGTTCCATTGCAGTTAGTACTAGTAGATGTATTGTGCACTTTTGAATATTTGGACATTTATTTGTTACGTCCCACGAGGATAACCGGATGCAATGCAAGGTAAGGTGTTCAGTTAGTAGCGCGGGGACAGGTTGCCTTAGACACTATAGTGGTTGTCATACGCGAGGGGTATACATAAACGCGATAGTGCAGACACTTGGGAAATATACATACAGAACAACTTCGAAATAAGACCCAGGAATCATGTCTTTACAGGTACGTTTACGTATACTAACTACCCGACAACTGGACAGAAAAACAGGTATAGCATGGTGATGTCTCAACAGTACGAAAGTACACAACACAATAGCTGTCTATTTTGGTGTGGGACTCCTTCCATTACAATATGGTGATGGTGATGATGATGCTTAGGCATCGTCTATCCACTGCAGGATGTAGCCTCTGCAGATGCCTTCCAGTTATTTCTGTTCTCCGATTTGCTAAACCGCGTTGCATCTATGTATTTTAAACAAAATATTCGTTTCTTTCTCTCTTTGTTCTGATTTGCTGTCTCTCTGTCTATTTATCTCAACATATGCTTTGTTCAACAGCTGTATATCGATCTCCTCCTCTTCCTCTCCTCCTCCTCCTCTCTCCTCCTCCTCCTCCTCTTTCTCTCTCTCTCTCTCTCTCTCTCTCTCTCTCTCTCTCTCTCTCTCTCTCACTCTCTCTCTCTCTCTCTCTCTCTCTCTCTCTCTCTCTCTCTCTCTCTCTCTCTCTCTCTCTCTCTGTCTGCCTGTCTGTCTGTCTGTCTGTATCTCTCTCTCCTCTCTCTCTCTCTCTTCCCTCTCTCTCTCTCTCTCTCTCTCTCTCTCTCTCTCTCTCTCTCTCTCTCTCTCTCTCTCTCTCTCTCTCTCTCTCTCTCTCTCTCTCTCTCGTCTTATGGTTTAACCTATATGACCACCGTGTCACCACCAGTCGTATGTCACTTTTGTTTCAAGGATCGGCACGCTACTGCTTTCCTATTGCCGCCCAAAGACGACCACCAGGACTGGTTCCTTCATAACGGCACAGAGTATGGCCAGTACACGACCTTGACCTTTATACGTAAGCTGGAGACGTGCGACAAACAAGACATGCCCGTGAAGGTAGCCAGTTTATCTGTGTGTGTGTGTTTCGTAATATATATATATATATATGAGTGTGTCTGCGAGGGGATGAATTGATTAAAAAGGTAGAGTCTGGGAGAGGGGGAGGATGATTAAAAAGAGTTTTCCAACCCTCTTGTCGAGGTCTAAGGGAGTGGGAGCGGAGAGTTTTTTCACCAAAATGTCGATTCAGGTCTTCCAGCAAAATGAGCAGCTAGGTCTTCCACCAGCAAATGAGTAGCTAGGTCTTCCACCAGCAAATGAGTAGCTAGGTCTTCCACCAGCTAACATGAGTAGCTAGGTCTTCCACCAGCTAAATGAGTAGCTAGGGTCTTCCACCAGCAAAATGAGTAGCTAGGTCTTCCACCAGCAAAATGAGTAGCTAACTAGTCTAGGTCTTCCACCAGCAAAATGAGTAGCTAGGTCTTCCACCAGCAAAATGAGTAGCTAGGTCTTCCACCAGCATGAGTAGCTAGGTCTTCCCACCAGCAAATGAGTAGCTAGGTCTTCCCACTAGCAACATGGCTAGGTCTTCCACTAGCAACATGAGTAGCTAGGTCTTCCACCAGCAAAATGAGTAGCTAGGTCTTCCACCAGGTCTTCCACCAGCAAAATGAGTAGCTAGGTCTTCCACCAGCAAAATGAGTAGCTAGGTCTTCCAAAGCAAAAGTAGCTAGGTCTAGGCTCACTAGCAAAATTCAACCTCACCGAAAGTAAAAGCGGCGTGGAATTTGACGGCCACATTATTATTATTATTATTATTATTATTATTATTATTATTATTATTATTATTATTATTATTATTATTATTATTATTATTATTATTATTATTATTATTATTATTATTATTATTATTATTATTATTATTATTATTATTATTATTATTATTATTATTATTATTATTATTATTATTATTATTATTATTATTATTATTATTATTATTATTATTATTATTATTATTATTATTATTATTATTTTATTATTATTATTATTATTATTATTATTATTATTATTATTATTATTATTATTATTATTATTATTATTATTATTATTATTATTATATTATTATTATTATTATTATTATTATTATATTATTATTATTATTATTATTATTATATTATTATTTTATTATTATTATTATTATTATTATTATTATTATTATTATTATTATTATTATTATTATTATTATTATTATTATTATTATTATTATTATTATTATTATTATTATTATTATTATACCCAAACGAGTCGGGGCTTTATACCCCTGGTTTGGCCACGTCCAACGCTTGTCTGAGTACGGGACTTACTTTATTACTCCAGTGCCATACATTGTCCTGCGCATAGGGTAATCAGGACAAAGTAGACTTCCATTTTCTTGGCATTGTGTGACAGGTTTTCGTCAAGGAGGACTAAAAAAAAAAAAAAACTGAACAAACCCCCTCCCCCCCCCCCCAAAAAAAAAAGGTTAAAAAATGGCGGTGAATTGAGAAGGAGTAAGGAAAGCACCACACTAGGTAGACTATGACATGGAATTGGCAGGGAAAAAGAAGAGAGAAAAACCGCACAAACACACGGCGAAGGGATATGAAGACAGAAGCTAAGGATATAATGGGGTACAGCTAGCATGAGCCGGATATTTTTTATTTGATTTGATTTACCCACATCACAACTAAGATGATCTCGGAGTTTTGGTAGGATTTTGCAATTTTGCCCGGACTGTCAAGTTAACAGCCCAGTGGATCTGTAACGTGCAGACGGGACCTCCTTCTTATCGTCCGTCTTCGATAAGACTAGGTGTCGATCTATTTACTTGCACGACGGGCTTAGGTTCTCATCGAAAAAAAACTCGAGAAATGATTCAACCGTCGGCGGGGCTCAAAGCACTACCTTTTGATTGAGAGGCTGATACCTCGCCTCTGGACAACTGACTCGGCTGATGCCTTACCTCTGGACAACTGACTGATACCTTGCCTCTGGACAACTGACTGATACCTCGCCTCTGGACAACTGACTGATACCTTGCCTCTGGACAACTGACTGATACCTCGCCTCTGGACAACTGACTGATACCTGTCTCTGGACAACTGACTGATGCCTTTCACTGATTCCTCTGGACAACTGACTGATACCTTGCCTCTGGACAACTGACTGATGCCTTACCTCTGGACAACTGACTGATACCTTACCTCTGGACAACTGACTGATACCTTGCCTCTGGACAACTGACTGATGCCTTACCTCTGATGGACAACTGACTGATACCTTACCTCTGGACAACTGACTGATGCCTAACTACAACTGACTGATACACTTAAATGTATCTGTACAGTTCTAGAGTTATACCTTACTCTGGACAACTGACTGATACCTTACCTCTGGACAACTGACTGATACCTTATCTGGACCTCTGGACAACTGACTGATACCTTACCTCTGGACAACTGACTGATACCTTGCCTCTGGACAACTGACTGATACCTTGCCTCTGGACAACTGACTGATACCTTTTCTGGACAACTGACTCCCTCCTTGAAACTAGAAGAAAACACAGGACCGTGGAAATATGACGGCACTTGTACAATTCATTTGACCCAGACAAAGGGACAGCTGGCCCTGAGGGCACTTGTATATGTCATTTGACCCAGACAAAGGGACAGCAGGTATGAGGACATTTGTATATAGCATTTGACCTCGACAAAGGGACAGCAGGCCTATGAGGGCACTTGCATTCATGGCATTTGACCCAGACAAAGGGACAGCAGGCCTATCAGGCACGTGTACTTGGCATTTGACCCAGACGAAGGGACAGCAGGCCTATGAGGGCACTTGTATATGGCATTTGACCCAGACAAAGGGACAGCAGGCCCCTCTCCCCCACTTGTACATAGCATTTGACCCAGACGAAGGGACAGCAGGCCTATGAGTCGGCACTTGTGACATGGCATTTGACCCAGACAAAGGGACAGCAGGCCTATGAGGAGCACTTGTACACGGCATTTGACCAAGACGAAGGGACAGCAGGCCTATGAGGGCACTTATACATGGCATTTGTGAGACAAAGGGACAGCAGGCCGTTTGTAACGTCCTTGGTAGCCATGAAACGGCCACCATTAGGTATTTGACACATTTTTCAAGCTCAAGCTTCTGACTTAGATATGAATCAAATCGCAGTGACGTCAGAAATTTGAGATAATTTGGATAGTTATTTGTAAAAATGAAATTTAAAAATAACATAACACATCATGAATATGCAAAAATTGCATTTTTATTACAAAAACTAAATTTCTAAAAAAGTTAACGAGATATCAAAAATCTTACGCCACCTTTGAAAACTGACAAGAGGAACATGTATTCCAAATATTATACAAATCAGTGTATATAAATATTATACGAATCAGTGTATATAGATATTATACAAATCAGTGTGTATAAATATTATACAAATCAGTGTATATATATATTATACAAATCAGTGTATATAAATATTATACAAATCAGTGTATATAAATATTATACAAATCAGTGTATATATAAATATTATACGAATCAGTGTATATAAATATTATACAAATCAGTGTATATAAAATATTATACAAATCAGTGTATATAAATATTATACGAATCAGTGTATATAAATATTATACAAATCAGTGTATATCAATATTATACAAATCAGTGTATATCAATATTATACAAATCAATGTATATAAATATTATACAAATCAGTGTATATAAATATTATACGAATCAGTGTATATAAATATTATACGAATCAGTGTATATAAATATTATACAAATCAGTGTATATAAATATTATACAAATCAGTGTATATAAATATTATACAAATCAGTGTATATAAATATTATACAAATAAGTGTATATAAATATTATACGAATCAGTGTATATAAATATTATACGAATCAGTGTATATAAATATTATACGAATCAGTGTATATAAATATTATACAAATCAGTGTATATAAATATTATACAAATCAGTGTATATAAATATTATACAAATAAGTGTATATAAATATTATACAAATCAGTGTATATCAATATTATACAAATCAGTGTATATACATAATATACAAATCAGTGTATATAAATATTATACAAATCAGTGTATATAAATATTATACAAATCAGTATATATAAATATTATACAAAGCAGTGTATATAAATATAATACAAATCAGTGTATATAAATATTATACAAATCAGTGTATATACATAATATACGAATCAGTGTATATAAATATTATACAAATAATTGTATATAAATATTATACAAATCAGTGTATATAAATATCATACAAATCAGTGTATATAAATATTATACGAATCAGTGTATATAAATATTATACAAATCAGTGTATATAAATATTATACAAATCAGTGTATATAAATATTATACAAATCAGTGTATATAAATATTATACGAATTAGTGTATATAAATATCATTCGAATCAGTGTATATAAATATTATACGAATCAGCGTATATAACTAACGGAGGATATCGAACATTATGTGGTGTTTTTAAGCACATTTCGACAAAAAACGCAAATAAAGAGATCGAAAGAAAATATCACAAAACAAGACGCTTGGGACGGGTCACCTTTCGCTTTCGGTAGTCTCTCGCATTATTACTATTGTAAAGAGAATTGTATATCTCGGTTAAGATGTGCATTGTTGTTAAGACAGACGTCAAAATGACGTTCTATTTCTCTATTCCTATACTTGTGCACGTGTTTACAAACAGACATACCGGAAACGCTTGCCCTCTTACGTCACTGAGCGCTCGGTCAAGTCGGCGTGCATGTTGTCGACAGCCAGGTGAATCTCCTGTTACCAGAATTGGCTATTTACTGCCATATAAAAGTTCTCAGTGCCATCTTTTCAGTCAGTGTTAGGGTAATTGAAGTCAAAATTTTGACTAATTTTTACCTACCTTCGCCTACAAAATATTCTGTTACATAAAATGTATACATTATATAAACATTTCTCAGCCATAAACATGTAGATAAAAGATCCTTCTACCCGAATATGAAACCCAGAAAATGGACATTTTGTTTCCAAACTCGTCAGTCCAGGTTCCGCCCTTCCCTGCCCCCTTTCCCTTTAACAGCCCAGATTAATCTTTACATGAGAATATTGTAATACTTTACTCAGCTAAACGAGCAGCCTTTGTATCACTTGCTAGACAGGGGTACCAGAGGGAATTAACGCAAATTAGCTCAGAGTTGTGGTCTAAGTCGGGCCACGTAGCCTACTTTGCAGTCAAACTCTCTACCAACAGCACTGTCACTTGACTTCCTGACTTATGGCTCTGTCATAGCCTAGTCTTCAGACAAGGCCTCTTCCAGCTCTCTTCTTAAGCTCTCTTCTCCAGCTCTCTTCTCCAGCTCTCTTGGTGATTTTCGCTGATAGGATCCTCCACTGTTTTCCTCGGTCTCTGGCGACTCTTAGTTCCATTTACTGCGATCCGTTCTCTAAAAATCACCACCGCGAATGTAGTCAAAGGTCTGTCCTCCTCTAATTATTTGCTTCCATATGTCATGAATTAAGCTCTCATTGCTTTAATGGCGGGAATATGTTCATCTAATCTGAAAATATTCAAACTGGCGTCAACGATTTTATAAAATGAATAGTAAGACTAATTTTTGTCTGTTTCTAAAAGAGTGACTTAATTCAAACTGTTAGTGTAAAATGAATGCTGAAATTATTTGAAGCTGTCATTTAGGGGATTTAAAAGAATAATAATAATCATTTGCTGCGACTATTCATTCTCTCTATCTCCCAGTTGGGCGTGACTCATGTAATCTACAGCTACAGCCACGAGGACCCGACGTCAGAAGATGCCATCGCATACCATGGTCCTAATCGGAGAGGCAAAAGGCCATAAGCTTGCTGGAACCTTCCTCGCGGTCCAGGCAACCCCCAGTCTCGTCCAGTAACGCATCGACAGTGGTCATTGATTTTCTCAAAATAACGTTTGAACAGCTTTGTTCTGTTGGCTTGTTCTTGTTTTTCTTGTTCTTGTTCTTTCTCTTGTTCTTGTTCTTTTAGTTTTGTTCTTTTAGTTCTTGTTCTTGTTTTTCTTGTTCTTTCTTTTTTTTATTCTTTTAGTTCTTGTTCTTGTTTTTCTTGTTCTTTCTTTGTTCTTGTTCTTGTCCTTTTAGTTCTTGTTTTTGTTCTTTTAGTTCTTGTTCTTGTTCTTTTAGTTCTTGTTCTTGTTCTTTTAGTTCTTGTTCTTGTTCTTTTAGTTCTTGTTTTTGTTCTTTTAGTTCTTGTTCTTGTTCTTTTAGTTCTTGTTCTTGTTCTTTTAGTTCTTGTTCTTTTAGTTCTTGTTCTTTTAGTTCTTGTTCTTTTTTAGTTCTTGTTCTTTTAGTTCTTGTTCTTTTAGTTCTTGTTCTTGATCTTTTAGTTCTTGTTCTTGTTCGTTTAGTTCTTGTTCTTGTTCTTTTAGTTCTTGTTCTTGTTCTTTTAGTTCTTGTTCTTGTTCTTTTAGTTCTTGTTCTTGTTCTTTTAGTTCTTGTTCTCTTTTTCTTGTCCTTGTTCTTTTAGTTCTGGTTCTTGTTTTTCCTTGTTTTTGTTCTTGTTTTTGTTCTTCTTGTTCTTTGTTCTTGTTCTTGTTCTTGTTCTTCTTCTTGTTCTTGTTCTTGTTCTTGTTCTTTCTTGTTCTTGTTCTTGTTCTTGTTCTTGTTCTTGTTCCTGTTCTTGTTCTTGTTCTTGTTCTTGTTTTTTGTTCTTGTTCTTGTTCTTGTTCTTGTTCTTGTTCTTGTTCTTGTTCTTGTTCTTGTTCTTGTTCTTGTTCTTGTTTTTGTTCTTGTTCTTGTTCTTGTTCTTGTTCTTGTTCTTGTTCTTGTTCTTGTTCTTGTTCTTGTTCTTGTTCTTGTTCTTGTTCTTGTTCTTGTTCTTGTTCTTGTTCTTGTTCTTGTTCTTGTTCTTGTTCTTGTTCTTGTTCTTGTTCTTTCTTGTTCTTGTTCTTGTTCTTCTTCTTGTTTTGTTCTTGTTCTTGTTCTTGTTCTTGTTCTTGTTCTTGTTGACATACTTTTTCTTCTCCTAGTATCAAATGACAATATAAAAATAGCAATGCGTGTTTGAGTACTAGACTAACTCATCAATAGAAGTTGCTACGCGTTGACACTTGTCCTCTTCGTCTGTCCTGAACTTTTCGTTAATTTTATTCACCTACCAGAGAGAGAAACCGTAAACCTTTTTCTAACTGAGAGAGAGAGATAGATCGATCTTTGGTTGTCTTATCTTAGTTTCTTTTCAATTGTTTTGCTTTTTTCTTCTTCTTCTTCTAGGCTGTCTGACTCGAGAGAGAGGAGAGAGGTGGGAGGTGAGGAGTGAGGCTTCTTCTTCGTGAGAGAGAGAGAATTTCTTCTTCTTACTCGTTAACTATTACCTCCTACATTACCGTATTTTCTCTTCATCCAAGAGAGAGGCCCAGACATACACGCGTAGAGGCAGATAATTAACCAGACCAAAATAGAAAGAGAAGAGAGAGCCTGTCTCTTTCTATTTCTGTAAAATAATTTTAATTTGGATTTTATTTGTATCTAATGTTTCCCTTCTATTTCATACACTGTTCGTTTCAATTCAATGTGACTTTTATATCGTCTTTCTGTCTCATTCAGTTCACTGTACTTTTTTAAATTTTATTTACTTTTATCTAACTTTCTTGTCTTTTCATTACCATGTACCTTTTAATTTAGATTTATTTTTATCTAACGTTTCTCTGTTTCTTGCTTCCCAGTGCCTGGAAAAGATCCATGTACCACTGTACCACGTGGAAACTGCCAGACATCCCTTCCATTCTTTCAAATCTGTGTTCCTATCTTTTCTTCTTCTTTTCTTCTTCTTCTTCTTCTTCTTCTTCTTCTTCTTCTTCTTCTTCTTCTTCTTCTTCTTCTTTTCTTCTTCGTTCCTTCTTCTCCTTCTTCTTCTTCTTCTTCTTCCTTCTTTCCTTCCTTGGCTTCTTCTTCTTCTTCTTCTTTTCTTCTTCTTCTTCTTTTCTTCTTCTTCTTCTTCTTCTTCTTCCTTCTTTCTTTCTTGGCTTGTTCGTTCTTCCTTCTTTCCTTCTTCTTGTTCTTAGTTCTTCTTCTTCTTCTTTTCTTCTTCTTCTTCTTCTTCTTCTTCATTCTTCTTCTTCTTCTTCTTGTTCTTCTTCTTCTTCTTCTTTCTTCTTCTTCCTTCTTTCCTTCTTCTTCACTTCTTCTTCTTCTTCTTCTTCTTCTTCTTCTTCCCTCTTCTTCTTCTTCTTCTTTCTTCTTCTTCTCCTTCTTCTTTTCCTTAACCTTATTAGCATCTGTTTCTCAAATTGCTAAGTACAATAAGATTATTCACTAATGGAAACTTTTCATTTTCTTCCATTTCGTTTTCTACCATTTTGATAATCTACTGAGAGCGGACCTCCCTTCCTTAAACTATACCAATAATATATTACACAATAAAACAATTGGGAATTTTTAAGTAAATGAATCAAACACAGAAATTCCAATAAAATGTTATGAAATAGAGTGGAGAAAGGTCTTTAGACCATCAAAACAATGAAAATGAAGACATATGTTCTTTAACTTAACAAAATCTGGACAACAATTTTTTTATCACAGAACAACGTATAATCCTTGTCATTCCAATCCTGACACAACAGAGGAACTTTTCCTCCCTAAAACAAAGCTTGGAAGCATAGTGCACTAAAACAAAGATTGAAGCATAGTGCACTAACACAAAGCTTGGAAGTCATAGTGCACTAAAACAAAGCTAGGCAACATAGTGCACTAAAACAAAGCTAGGAAGCATAGTGCACTAAAACTTCCTTCATAGTTCACTAAAACAAAGCTTGGAAGCTTAGTCCCTAAAACAAAGCTTGGAAGCATAGGGTTCACTAAAACAAATCTTCATCCCATCAGTGCACTAAAACAAAAGCTAGGAAACATAGTGCTTCTAAAACAACATGCCTTCGTTCCATAGTGCACTAAAACAAAGCTTGGAAGCATAGTGCACTAAAACAAAGCTTGGATGCATAGTGCACTAAAACAAAGCTTGGAAGTATAGTGCACTAAAACAAAGCTTGGAAGCATAGTGCACTAAAATAAGCTAGGATCCCTAGTGCACTAAAACAAATCTTGGATGCATAGTGCACTAAAACAAAAGCTTGGAAGCATAGTGCACTAAAACAAAGCTAGGAAGCATAGTGTACTAAAACAAAGGTAGGAAGCATAAATACACTAAAACAAAGCTAGGAAGCACTACCTATTCACTGAAACACAATGTCATGTCATGAGAGGCATCGACGGTGTCCACTGGCCTTAAACAATCACTATCAACGATTTATGCGATTGCTACCGAATTTGGCCTATTAGTCAAAGAGCCAACAGCGAGTGGAGATTACACAGGGGGAAGTACACGGACATCATTGCCAATGAACCGTAACCACGACTTAGAAAACTACACAAAATATACTGACACCCAGCCTCAGGGCCGAGTACCAATAAATGGAGAAGACATAAACATACCAGCACAACTGAAATACATAAAAGAAAGCTACTTGCTTTGGAGATTCTGGCACAGGATCGATGCACACGGAGAAACCTTACAACACAAATAATCAATACTAAGATTCTTCAGGACCAGCATTATAATAAAAATAGACAGTATAGGCATACGTCATTATTGACTGCGAGGCCATCGTATTATGATTCTACTTACTCGCATAGAAACTGTTATAGCTACCGGTCTATGGGATACATAATAGGTTCAAGGAAGCTTACAAAGCTATACTCTACTTGTCACAGGGGACTTGTTAGTCATCGGGCAAGGTGTCAGCCTCTAAAAAGAAATGAGTTCGAGCTCCGCCGACGGTTGAAACATTTTGTCGATTTTTTTTTCGAAAAATCTACGCCCCTGGTCCAGGTAGGTAGGTCGACACCTTCCCATCGGAGACGGGCGATTTAAAGGAGGTCCCGTGTGCGGGACACAACACGTTGTGCACGTCAAATACCCTTTGGCTGTTTACAAGGCAGTCTGGGCAAACTTTTGAAATAAAATCCAACCAAAGGCACTCGAGATCGCCTTAGTTGTGGATGTGGGTAAATCAAACCAAAATCAAATCAACTAATTGTCAATTGTTTCCATCTGTGGTTTTCAGTTTGAGCCTGTCATCCAAACAAACAAAAACTACTGGTTCATCACATGATTTTGTACTACTGCACTGATCCAGTCGACGAGGATTTAGTTGGCCTAAAACTACCAGTGTACGACAGGAAGAGCCAACTGCGTTAAATAAATGTACGCACGTGTTTATTCGGGCCATAGGAGAGGGGTCTTTAAATAAATGTACTCACGTGTTTATCTCAGCGTCTTTCCATAGGAGGAGGGGTTCTTAAATTCATGTAATTCACGTGTTTATAGCGTTCTTCCTTTCCTTCTTTTTTGAGTAAATTCTCTGTACGCACGTGTTTATAGCGTGGGCCTTAGGAGGAGGGGTTTCTAAATAAATGTACGCACGTGTTTATTTCGTGGGCCATTTTCTCTCTTTTCTCTAAATAAATGTACGCACGTGTTTATAGCGTGGGCCATTAGGGGAGGGGTAAGTAAATAAATGTTTTTCTTGTTTCTTTCGTGGGCCATAGGAGGGGAGGGTGAGTAAATAAATGTTTCTTTCGTGTTTATAGCGTGGGCCATAGGGGGGGGGTTTCTAAGTAAATGTTTCTTTCGTTTTTATAGCGTGGGCCATTGTTGCTTTTTTAAATAAATGTTTCGTTCTTATAGCGTGGGCCATAGGGGGAGGTGAGTAAATTTCGTACGCACTTGTTTATTTAGCGTTTCTTTGGGGGAGGGGTTTTTCTAAATTTCTTTCTTTGTTTATAGCGTGGGCCATAGGGGAGGGGTGAGTAAATAAATTCTTTCGCACGTGTTTATAGCGTGGGCCATAGGGGAGGGGTAAGTAAATAAATGTAGGCACGTGTTTATATCGTGGGCCATAAGGGGCCAAATAAATGTAGGCACGTGTTTATAGCGTGGGCCATAGGGAGAGAGTAAATAAATGTAGGCACGTGTTTATAGCGTGGGCCATAGGGGGAGGGGGTAAGTAAATACAATGTAGGCACGTGTTTATAGCGTGGGCCATAGGGGGAGGGGTGAGTAAATAAATGTAGGCACGTGTTTATTAGCAAATGGCCATAGGGGGAGGGGGTGAGTAAATAAATGTAGGCACGTGTTTATAGCGTGGGCCATAGGGGGAGGGGTGAGTAAATAAATGTAGGCACGTGTTTATATGTCTTTCGCCAGAGGGGGAGGGGTGAGTAAATAAATGTAAAGCCACGTGTTTATCTTATGGGCCACGGGAGGGGTGAGTAAATAAATGTAGGTTACGTGTTTATACGGGCCATGGGGGAGGGGTGAACCGCTATGTTCCTCCACGTGTTTATGTTTGGGCCATAGGGGGAGGGTCTTAAATGAATGTAGGCGTGTTTATATCGTGGGCCATAGGGGGAAGGATGATAAATAAATGTATGACGTGTTATAGCGTGGGCCATAGGGGGTGGGGTGAGTAAATAAATGTAGGCACGTGTTTATAGCGTGGGCCATAGGGGGAGGGGTGAGTAAATAAATGTAGGCACGTGTTTATAGCGTGGGCCATAGGGGGAGGGTTAAGTAAATAAATGTAGGAACGTGTTTATAGCGTGGGCCATAGGGGAGGGGTAAGTAAATAAATGTAGGCACGTGTTTATAGCGTGGGCCATAGGGGGAGGGGTAAGTAAATAAATGTTGTTTATAGCGTGGGCCATAGGGGAGGGGGTAGAAATAAATGTAGGCACGTGTTTATAGCGTGGGCCATAGGGGAGGTGAGTAAATAAATGTAGGCACGTGTTTATAGCGTGGGCCATAGGGGGAGGGGTAGTAAATAAATGTAGGCACGTGTTTATAGCGTGGGCCATAGGGGGAGAGGTAAGTAAATAAATGTAGGCACGTGTTTATAGCGTGGGCCATAGGGGAGGTAAGTAAATAAATGTAGGCACGTGTTTATAGCGTGGGCCATAGGGGGAGGTAAGTAAATAAATGTAGGAATAGCGTGGGATAGGGGGAGGGGAAGTAAATAAATGTAGGCACGTGTTTATAGCGTGGGCCATAGGGGGGAGGGGTAAGTAAATAAATGTAGGCACGTGTTTATATCGTGGGCCATAGGGGGAGGGAGGTGAGTGTCGTTAGTATCATATTATCTTTTTTAACAGACAGATGTTTTCAAACAAATGAGTCATGATTTCATTGTTGTTGTTTTTGTTTTTGTTTTTGTTGTTATCGATCCGCAAGCGCTGTGACATTTGTCCTTCAACGTGAGAGTACGGGTGCCCTGTAATCATAATATTTACAGGTTGTTTTTTCACCGTGGGCCACCCTTGGATACCTCACGTATGGGTGAATATTTTGTAATGTGTTGCCCAAGCCTCCTGACAGGTCGCTAGTGTTCTGTTCTATTTATCGGATTTATATATAATTCAAGACGTCTTTTGTCTATACAGTTTTGACAGGACTAAGTTTTAAATATGACTTTATTATATATAGATATATAAATTTCAAGTATTTTAATAAGCCAGTTATTTATCAGGCGTTGTTTATTAAGCACAATGGGATCTTCAACCTAGGCAACTAGTTTTGTGTAAACCCTGTCAACTCTTGTTTTGTGTGCCACTCAGATGTTTGTTCTTGGCAACAACAATGTCAGTTGTTTTACTCTTGGGCCATCCTTGGGGTCTGTTTCAGTGATCATAAATCCTTGGGGTCTGTTCTCACGTGGTCCTAGGTCCGAATGTCTTTACTCATATTATCTATTTCATTATTCCCATCCTTGGGGTCTGATTTCATTATTATTCCTTGGGGTCTGTTTTACTTATTATTATCCTATTATTATGTTTTACTCTTCCCATCCTACGGTTATTCTGTATTTTTCCCATATTTACGGTTATTTCACTCTTCCCATCCTTA
>JAXRKP010001263.1:57500-97500 GCA_037039925.1 Doris montereyensis | reverse complement strand
ACGCAAAGAATGACCAGGACACATAAAGAATGACCAGGACACATAAAGAATGACCAGGACACATAAGAATGACCAGGACACATAAAGAATGCATAGACACACAAAAAATGACTAGGACACATAAAGAATGACCAGGACACATAAAGAATGACCAGGACACATAAAGAATGACCAGGACACATAAAGAATGACCAGGACACATAAACAATGACCAGGACACATAAAGAATGCCCAGGACACATAAAGAATGACCAGGTCACTTAAATAATGACCAGACACATTTTGCAGAAGCGACGCTTGACAAAGGGGGGAGGTGGGGTATATCATTGCATAACAGCGGTGACAGACTACATTCAGATCAATCTACAATTTGCATAAAATTCTACAGCTAGACAGAACTAGACAGAATCAAGATGTAGATCTGGTTTTGTTAGATCTACATCTAACTTCTAGATCCTAGATTCTAGTTCGAGCTCTCTAACATTGTAGATATATTTTACATCTAGATCTATTTAGACTAATTGATAGCTATCAAGATGCAAGTCAAATGCCTATACTCTAGATGCCGTAATATCCATTTCTTTTGATGGTCATGAAGACAAGAAAGAAGTGGGCTATGGTTTAAAAAGATAGAGAGTTGACCCTTGTATCTCTGGTGGGGCGTAGGTCGTTAATGAGCTTTCTCAACTTGGCGTGGTCACTGGACCTCTCTTCAACCTGATCCCAGTAAAGACACAGCTTCTCATAAGGTTGACCTCCTCCTCCGTGTTGTTGTTTTGTTGCTGGTCTCCTCGGCCTCTCTTCCCTTGGGGTTCCACTTCAGGGCCAAACGTGCTTTTTATTTCCTGCTTGGTTTTCTAAAGGCGTTTCAAAGCCATCCCCACTTTCTTGTCTTGATTTGAGTTTCTATGGGTCTCTTGGTCTGTGTTACGAAGGTAAAATAGGCAAGGTAATGGCTCTAAATCTAGATGTTGCAGTTCCAGTAGACACTAGTAACACCAAGGCTAATAAGTTTAACAATGTTATCTATTATACGCATGGTCAACAATCAATCGGTGGATGAAGAAGCGTCCTATTATTGAAATGGACAGACGTTCATGTATGGCATACTACATGTATTTGAAATGAATGATCTCAGATAAATTAGAGGCAGTTCTGTAATGAACGATCGTAAATATAATCATACATTTGTGGTGTAGTGACATTAATGATATTCAAACATGGTTTTTTGTTTAAAATGACCCCATTTATATTTTTGCATTTATTGTATATATATATATATATATATATAAATATTATATATATATATATATATATATATATATATATAAGAAATAAAAAAATCGTCCCAACCAACGCAGGCATTGGGAGACCAAGAAGTCAAGGTCTTTGGCAATCTGCTTCACTCGCATCTCATGGGAAGGAAAATGCGCACACGATTAATCCGTAACGGAAGAGAGTTGCCTCCCATACATGAGAACAACAACTACGACTTCAACTTCCAGGAGTACGTCTTGTTTGTCCGGGAACGGACCGTGAAAAGGTGAGTTTCTACCTGTAGGATGTGCGACGTATGTTTTTGTCAACCAACGATCTGTCTAGACGTGTGTGTATCCCTTCTGGGTTATTGTTTTTCTTTGCACAATGCGTGCAATTCATGTACCTTTGATGTAGAACGGTATGAAATAGAATGGAGAAGCGTCAGAAAATCAGGCAATCTTATCAATGAAGATAAAGACATCAAAGAAGAAAGATGCTAGCACAAAACACTTTTCTTTAATTGAACAAAATCTGGAAAAGAATTTTTTTATCACAGAACAACGCAGAAGCCAACTTTACGAAATCCTTGTCATTCCAATCTTGACATACAACAGCGGAACTTGAGTCCTAACTAAAACAAACCTAGAAAGTCCGAAAATCTTTCTCAGGAAACACATGATAAACACCATAGGCATCCACTGGCCGAAACAATCAGTAACAACAATTTATCCAACTGCTACCGAAGTAGACAAATTAGTCAATGAGTCAAAGAACAGCGGTGGAGATTATTTTGGACACTCATGTCAGGAGACATGAGAAAACATCAGCTCAAACAGCAAGGAATGCGTACTTTAGCGAGGGACCGAAATCTAGAGCAAGAACACCGACATCCGTCAATGCCAACGACACTCAACTACGAGCACACCAGCACAGCTGAAAACAGAAAGAGAGCTACTTGCTTTGAAGACTCTAGCACAGGATCGATACACATGGAGCAATGGTATAACATCAATTATCAACACTGAGATTCTTTACGACGAGCACGATATCAGAACAAGCATGTTCCACCTCGGGTGATACCAAGTACAAGTATTAGATCGGGTCAGTATTTTGGTAATGAGGTTATGCGAGTAGGCGTGAACGGCACTTGTGCCGTGAGCGTTCATAGTTAGTAGGAGGCTAAGATTGAACTCTCTTGTATATAATACATGTAATATAATATACGGATTTATGCGTAAGTATAATAATAAATGTGTCAAAGAAAGTGTATTTGCATATGTGCATGTGTGTGTGTGTGTGTGTGTGTGTGTGTGTGTGTGTAGTTAGATCTCTATGTGATGTATACTAAGCAGTAATGATAATGTAACAAAATAACGACATCTTATGACTTGTATTCAAACATCAGCAGCATTTTTTTGTGATCGTCATTCATTATTTTATGCAAATGTGTTTGTGAAATGTCACACACTTGCCGTCCATCGGAGCACCGCCGATGTATCTCAGATACGTTTCGACCAGTTCCGATACAGAGACGACCAAAGAGCATAATATTAATTAGGGATTAAGCTGTGAGCACAAACCCATGACCTTTGGTTGACAAGCCGACGCGTGGTCTCTCGACCACCAAGTGGCCCCTGGGACACACCACAGCTCCACGAGTGTTTTTTTTAAAATTTGATTTGATTTAGTTTACTCACATCCACAACTAAGGTGATCTCGGGGTTTTTGGTAGATTTTAAATTTTTTGCCCAGACTACCTAATACACAGCCAAGGGATCTGTAACGTGCACAAGTGTTGTGATCTGCACACGGGACCTTCTGTTTATCGTCCGTCTCCCATGGGACTAGGTGTCGATCCACCGCCCTGGATCAGGGGGTAGATTTTGCTCGAAAAACCTCGTGAGAACTTTCTCGACCGTTGGCAGCCTCGAACCCACTACCTTTTGGTTGAGAGGGCCAACGCCTTGCCTTTGGACTATCGAGTCTCTCTTTATCTCATATAAGCTTCAATTAGTTTCATCTTCAGTACGGAGACGATCAAGGGCACATGATATTGATAAGGGATTGCTGTGAGTACGAACCTATGACCTTTTGGTTGACAGGCCGACACTCGACCTCTGGACCACCAAGTAGCCGAGTGGCCCCTGTGATACACCACAAGTCCATGAGAGAACTACAAGCTTTGAAAGAACGTTTCTTTGAATGTTTCTGACGTTTTGGGGTGTGAAAATGTCACCTCGTTACAGTGACATGATACATCACGCAAGTGTGTGTGTGTGTGTGTGTGTGTGTGTGTGTGTGTGACATCTAGATCTTAACCAACTACTCTAAATTGATCTTGGCTGTTTTGGGAAGCTCTGTTCGCCAATGGACGTGAAATATCACCGATCATGACAGACGAAATATCATCGTATCATGACAGACGTGAAATGTCATTGTATCATGACAGATTGATGGGAAACCAGATCGTATCACAATGGACGTGAAATATCACCGTATCATGACAGACGTGAAATGTCATCGTATCATGATAGATTGATGGGAAACCAGATCGTATCACAACAGATGTGACATGTCATCGTATCATGACAGATTGATGGGAAACCACATCGTATCATGATAGATTGATTAGAAACCACATCGTATCATGACATACGTGAAATATCATCGTATCAGGACAGATTGGTGGGAAACGACATCGTATCATGACAGACGTGAAATGTAATTGTATCAGGACAGATTGGTGGGAAACGACATCGTATCGTGACAGACGTGAAATATCGTTGTATCAGGACAGATTGATGGGAAACCATCGTATCGTGACAGACGTGAAATATCACCGTATCAGGACATCGATTGATGGTGAAACGACATCGTATCATGACAGATTGATGGGAAACCACATCGTATCATGATGGACGTGAAATATCATTGTATCAGGACAGATTGATATAGAAACGTCATCGTATCATGATAGATTGATGGGAAACGACATCGTATCATGACAGATTGATGAAATGTCATCGTATCATGACAGATTGATGAGAAACGACATCGTATCATGACAGATTGATGGGAAACGACATCGTATCATGACAGATTGATGAAATATCATTGTATCAGGACAGATTGATAGGGAAACGACATCGTATCATGACAGATTGATGAAATGACATCGTATCATGACAGATTGATGGGAAACCATCGTATCATGACAGACGTGAAATGTCATCGTATCAGGACAGATTGATGGGAAATGACATCGTATCATGACAGATTGATGGGAAACGACATCTTATCATGACAGACGTGAAATGTCATCGTATCAGGACAGATTGACGACAATCATGACAGATTGATGGGAAATGACATCGTATCATGACAGATTGATGGGAAACGACATCGTATCATGACCGATTGATGGGAAACGACATCGTATCATGACAGACGTGAAATGTCATCGTATCAGGACAGATTGATGGGAAACGACATCGTATCATGACTGATTGATGGGAAACGACATCGTTTCATGACAGACGTGAAATGTCATCGTATCAGGACAGATTGATGGGAAATGACATCGTATCATGACCGATTGATGGGAAACGACATCGTATCATAACAGATTGATGGGAAATGACATCGTATCATGACAGACGTGAAATGTCATCGTATCAGGACAGATTGATGGGAAACGACATCGTATCATGACAGATTGATGGAAACCACATCGTATCATGACAGATTGATGGGAAACGACATCGTATCATGACAGATTGATGGGAAACGACATCGTATCATGACAGACGTGAAATGTCATCGTATCAGGACAGATTGATGGGAAACGACATCGTATCATGACAGACATGAAATGTCATCGTATCAGGACAGATTGATGGGAAATGAGATCGTATCATGACAGACGTGAAATGTCATCGTATCAGGACAGATTGATGGGAAATGACATCGTATCATGACAGATTGATGGGAACGACATCGTATTATGACATACGTCAAATGCCATCATATCACGACTGATGTGAAATACCATCATATCATAACAAACGTGAAATATCATCACACTATGACAGATGTGAAATGGCATCGAATCATGACAGATGTGAAATACCATTGTATCATGGCAGATTGATTGAAAACGATATCGTATCATGACAGATGTAAAATGTCATTGTATCATGGCATACTACCAAATGCCATCGTGGTATGACAGATGTGAAGGACACCATATAATGACATATGTCAAATGCGGCAAAATCCTGACATATGAAATGTCATCGTATCATGACATGTTAAATGTTATCTTATCATGAGATATGTTGACATCGTATCATGTTTCAGATGTTAAATGTCATCGTTGCATGACAGATGTGAAATGTCATCATATCATGACAGATGTTAAAAGTCATCTTATCATGACAGATTTAAAATTTCATCGTACCATAACAGATGTGAAATGGTCATCGTGTCATGGTACGATTTGTTAAATTGTCATTGTATCATGACAAATGTTAAATGTCATCATATCATGACATATGTTTAATGTCAATATATCTTGACAGCGTTGACTTTTGTCTGTTTTCAGGGAGATTCTTTTCATCGTGGAATGTGAGTACGATTCCACCAAACGTTACTATCTGTCATTGGTACGATTTGTGTGTTGGTACGATTTGTGTGTTGGTACGATTTGTGTGTTGGTACGATGATGTGTACGGTTGTGTGTTGGTAATTTATTGTGTTTTGTGTGTTGGTTCATGATTTTGTGTGTTGGTTCATTAGTTCGTTTGTTGTCTGTTAGCTTTTTAAAAATTATACTTAACTATACTAATAATACTTTACTCTCTGTCGATTTGTGTCTGTCTCTGTCTCTGTCTGTCTGTCTGTCTGTCTGTCTCCTACCCCCCCCCCCCGCCCTCGATGGATGTATTCAGTTTTACAATGATATTATTAGTACATAATAGCATTGAAATAATTTGCTATAGAGGGACAATTATTGAGTCTAATTGGGTTATTTGTACGATCACCTAAGATTGACCGAGTTGGCTGTATCATAACGCGCCAAAAACAGTTTTTAAACTGGTTATAAGTTTTATTTTGAATACATAGAATATATATATATATATATATATATATATATATATATATATATATATATATATATATATATATATATATATATATATATACGAAGCAATTGAAGACATGTTCAGATCGAACTTGTTTAAGTACGTAACAACAAATAAAACGGTAAACAAATAGATAAGTACAAATACGTCAATGTCTAGATCTAGATCTTTATCTAGAGCTAGTGGATCCCGATTTAATAAATCGATATGATCAAAACAACAGAAAACTTGATTATGGTTCAAACCCTCAAGACGTAGATCGATCTAAATCTAGATGTTATTATCTAGAGCCAGTTTTTAGATCTAGATTGTACATCTAGATCTATATATATTTTGGATCTAGAGGCAGTACAGTAATCTTCGCCAAAATGGACGATTCGTCATAATGCATGGTTTGTTCATGTAACCGAATTTTACAATGTTAATCACCTCTCAAAATGCAGCAACGACTGGCTTGCCTTCGCTAAACTGCAACAAGTTTATCGTCAGTCTGTCTTCGATTTGTTGCATTTAAAGAGTCAATATCCTGTGAAAAATAAACTTAATAACCTCTCCTCACCTTCGTTCCTGTGACACGTATGTCAGGCAAGTGTGTGTGTGTGTCTGTGTCTGTGTGTGTATGTGTGTGTGTGTGTGTGTGTGTGTGTGTGTGCCATCTAGGTCTTAATCAACTATTCTCAACTAATCGTGATTATTTCGGCTCTGGTTGCCCGTGACAGACGAAATGTCATCGTATCATGACAGATTGATGGGAACGACATCGTATCATGACAGATGTGAAATGCCATCGTATCATGACAGATGTGAAATGTCATCGTATCATGACAGATTGATAAGATACCACATCGTATCAATATATATTGATAAGATACCATATCGTATCATGACAGATTGATGGGATATCACATTGTATCATGATTGATTGATGGGAAACCACATCGTATCATGACAGATTGATGGGAAACCACATTGTATCATGACAGATTGATGGGAAACCATATCGTATAATGACAGATTGATAAGATACCACATCGTATCATTACAGATTGATGGGAAACCACATTGTATCATGACAGATTGATGGGAAACCACATTGTATCATGACAGATTGATGGGAAACCACATTGTATCATGACAGATTGATGGTAAACCACATTGTATCATGACAGATTGATGGGAAACCACATTGTATCATGACAGATTAATGGAAACCACATCGTATCATGACAGATTGATTGGAAACTACATTGTATCATGACAGATTGATTGGAAACCACATTGTATCATGACAGATTGATGGGAAACCACATCGTATCATGACAGATTGATTGGAAACCACATTGTATCATCATTGATTGATGGGAAACCGCATCGTATCATGACGAATTGATGGGAAACCGCATTGTATCATGACAGATTGATGGGAAACCACATCGTGTCATGACGGATTGATGGAAGACCGCATCGTATCATAATAGATTGATAGGATACCACATCGTATCATAACAGATTGATGGGAAACCACATTGTATCATGGCATATTGATGGGAAACCATATCGTATCATGATAGATTGATGGGAAACCACATCGTATCATGACTGATTGATAAGATACCACATCGTGTCATGACAGATTGATGGGAAACCACATCGTATCATGACAGATTGATAAGATACCACATCGTATCATGACAGATTGATAAGATACCACATCGTATCATGACAGATTGATAAGATACCACATCGTATCATGACAGATTGATAAGATACCACATCGTATCATGACTGATTGATAAGATACCACATCGTATCATGACAGATTGATAAGATACCACATCGTATCATGACAGATTGATAAGATACCACATCGTATCATTACAGATTGATAAGATACCACATCGTATCATGACAGATTGATAAGATACCACATCGTATCATTACAGATTGATAAGATACCACATCGTATCATTACAGATTGATAAGATACCACATCGTATCATGACTGATTGATAAGATACCACATCGTATCATGACAGATTGATAAGATAAGATACACATCGTATCATGACAGATTGATAAGATACCACATCGTATCATGACAGATTGATAATATACCACATCGTATCATGACAGATTGATAAGATACCACATCGTATCATGACAGATTGATAAGATACCACATCGTATCATGACAGATTGATAAGATACCACATCGTATCATGACAGATTGATAAGATACCACATCATATCATGACAGATTGATGGAAAACACATCGTATCATGACAGATTGATAAGATACCACATCGTATCATGACAGATTGATAAGATACCACATCGTATCATGACAGATTGATAAGATACCACATCGTATCATGACGATTGATAAGATACTACATCATTATCATGACTGATTGATAGAGATACCACATCGTATCATGACTGATTGATAAGATACCACATCGTATCATGACTGATTGATGGAACCACATCGTATCATGACATTGATAGATAAGATCACATGACATTGACATATCAGACTGATTGATAAGATACCAAGATCGTATCATGACTGATTGATAAGATACCGCATCATCATGATGACTGATTGACATCATTACATATAGATAAGATACGTATCATGACAGATTGATAAGATACCACATCGTATCATGACAGATTGATAAGATACCACATCGTATCATGACAGATTGATAAGATACCACATCGTATCATGACAGATTGATAAAATACCACATCGTGTCATGACTGATTGATAAGATACCACATCGTATCATGACTGATTGATGGGAAACACATCGTATCATTACATATAGATAAGATACCATCGTATCATGACAGATTGATAAGATACCACATCATATCATTACAGATTGATAAGATACCACATCGTATCATTACAGATTGATAAGATACCACATCATATCATGACAGATTGATAAGATACCACATCATATCATTACAGATTGATAAGATACCACATCATATCATTACAGATTGATAAGATACCACATCATATCATTACAGATTGATAAGATACCACATTGTATCATGACAGATTGATAAGATACCACATCGTATCATGACAGATTGATAAGATACCACATCATATCATGACTGATTGATTAGATACCACATCGTATCATGACAGATTGATAAGATACCTCATCGTATCATGACTGATTGATAAGATACCACATCGTATCATGACAGATTGATAAGATACCACATCGTATCATGACAGATTGATAAGATACCACATCGTATCATGACAGATTGATAAGATACCACATCGTATCATGACAGATTGATAAGATACCACATCGTATCATGACAGATTGATAAGATACCACATCATATCATGACAGATTGATAAGATACCACATCGTATCATGACATATTGATGGGAAACCACATTGTATCATGACAGATTGATGGGAAACCACATTGTATCATGACAGATTGATGGGAAACCACATCGTGTCATGACGGATTGATGGAAGACCGCATCGTATCATAATAGATTTATAGGATACCACATCGTATCATGACAGATTGATGGAAACCACATTGTATCATGGCATATTGATGGGAAGCCATATCGTATCATGATAGATTGATGGGAAACCACATCGTATCATGACATATTGGTGGGAAACCACATCGTATCATGACAGATTGATGGGAAACCACATTGTATCATGACAGATTGATGGGGAAACCATATCGTATAATGACAGATTGATAAGATACCACATCGTATAATTACAGATTGATGGGAAACCACATTGTATCATGACAGATTGATAGGAAACCACATTGTATCATGACAGATTGATGGGAAACCGCATCGTGTCATTACAGATTGATGGAAAACCACAATGTATCATGACAGATTGATGGGAAACCACATCGTATCATTACAGATTGATGGGAAACCACATTGTATCATGACGGATTGATGGGAAACCACATTGTATCATGGCATATTGATGGGAAACCACATCGTATCATGACATATTGGTGGAAACCACATCGTATCATGACATATTGATGGGAAACCACATTGTATCATGACAGATTGATGGAAACCACATTGTATCATGGCATATTGATGGGAAACCATATTGTATCATGATAGATTGATGGGAAACCACATCGTATCATGACTGATTGGTGGGAAACCACATCGTGTCATGACAGATTGATGGGAAACCACGTCGTATCATGACAGATTGATAAGATACCACATGGTATCATGACAGATTGATAATATACCACATGGTATCATGACTGATTGATAAGATACCACATCGTATCATGACTGATTGATAAGATACCACATCGTATCATGACTGATTGATAAGATACCACATCGTATCATGACAGATTGATAAGATACATCGTATCATGACTGATAAGATACCACATCGTATCATGACAGATTGATAAGATACCACATCGTATCATGACAGATTGATAAGATACCACATCGTATCATGACAGATTGATAAGATACCACATCGTATCATGACAGATTGATAAGATACCATCGTATCATGACAGATTGATAAGATACCACATCGTATCATGACTGATTGATAAGATACCTCATCGTATCATGACAGATTGATAAGATACCACATTGTATCATGACAGATTGATAAGATACCACATCGTATCGACAGATTGATAAGATGACAGATTGATAATTGATAAGATACATCGTATCATGACTGATTGATAAGATACGACATCGTATCATGACAGATTGATAAGATACCACATCGTATCACAGATTGATAAAGATTCGATCAACAGATTGATAAGATACCACATCGTATCATTACAGATTGATAAGATACCACATCGTATCATTACAGATTGATGGATACCACGTCGTATCATGACAGGTTGATGGGAAACCACATCGTATCATGACAGTTTGATAGGAAACCACATTGTATCATGACAGATTGATAAGATACCACATTGTATCATGACAGGTTGATGGGAAACCACATTGTATCATGACAGATTGATAAGATACCACATTGTATCATGACAGTTTGATAGGAAACCACATTGTATCATGACAGATTGATAAGATACCACATTGATTGACAGTTTGAAACCACATCGTATCATGACATTGACAAATTGATGGACAAATATACCACATCGTATCATGACAAATTGATGGGAAACCACATCGTATCATGACAAATTGATGGGATACCACATCGTATCATGACAAATTGATGGGATACCGCACCGTATCATGACAAATTGATGGGATACCACATCGTATCATGACAAATTGATGGGAAATCACATCGTATCATGACAAATTGATGGGATACCACATCGTTTCATGACAAATTGATGGGATACCACATCGTATCATGACAAATTGATGGGATACCACATCGTATCATGACAGATTGATGGAAACCACATCGTATCATGACAGATTGATGGGAAACCACATTTTATTATGACAGTTTGATGGGAAACCACATCGTATTATGACAGTTTGATGGGAAACCACGTCATATTATGACAGACTGATGGGAAAACCACATCGTATCATGACAATTTGATGCGAAACCATATCGTATCATGACAGTTTGATGGGAAACCACATCGTATCAACACCACCCTTGTTGAAATCTGGAGTGAGCAGATATTTTCGACACAACAGCGAAATAGGTAGGTAGATCTATTCAGACTCAGTGAAGGTGAAGGTAGAGGTGAAGGTGATGTGGAAAGCAAATGACAAAACAAACATCGTACGTCTAGAACAATCAGGACTTTTCTCAACTCTGAGTAGGGGTTTTACTGCATTTTCCCCGTTAGTCCTTTGTTACTTCATGGATGATTATTCTACATTAGCAGATATATACATGTATGGCGCACTTCGTTCTCTTAATACAATTAATAATTGTGTTATTTCCAATAGGGAGGTCTTAGCACAAGAAACGAGATGTGTTTGACGTTCCTTCTCTACTACCCTCGAATCCTGCTGACAACCTGCTGGTCAAAGTAGGTAATCCACTGTTTCCGTATCTGTATAGTATGTCTGTCTTTCCGCCTGTATGTCTGTATGTCTGTATGTCTGTCTGTCTATGTCTCATTGTTTCTGTCTCTATATCTCAAATCTGTATCTCCGTCTATCTGTCATTATCACTATATGTCTCAGTCTCTGTTTCGTCTTTGTCTCTTCCTCCCTATTTTCTCTCTCTGTCTCTCTGTCTCTGTCTCTGTCTCTGTCTCTCTTTCTTTCTCTGTCTCTCTCTCTCTGTCTCTCTCTCTCTCTCTCTCTCTCTCTCTCAACTTTCAAAAACTGAACCGGGAGTTGGGGTGTGGAAGGGGGGGGGACTCTCTCTGGGTTATCTTGACTCTTTTCAGCAAAGTTACTCTCTCTCTGGATTATCCCAGTGTCCTCTCTCTTTCTGGCTCTTCAGTCTGATCTAGTGCTCTCTTTCGGCTTCGATATTCCTCGATATCTCAAATATATATATATATATTTTATCCTCTATAAGATCCATCCCACAAGCCCTAATACTGCCTGCCAATTGACTGTGACGTGTTTTGTCTGTCTGTGTTTGACTGTCTGTCATTCTGTTTATCACTATAAAGTGTCTCAGTCTCTCTTCTGTCTCTGTCTCTGTCTCTGTCTCTGTGTCTGTCTCTCCCTGTTTCTGTCTGTCTCTCTCTCTGTCTCTCTCTCTCTCTCTCTCTCTCTCTCTCTCTCTCTCTCTCTCTCTCTCTCTCTCTCTCTCTCTCTCTCTCTCTCTCTCTCTCTCTCTCTCTCTGTCACGCTGCCAGACAGTACTCCTAATCTGATGTTGGTACCCATTTGCACCTGGGTCAATTGGGGAAAATGTGTTTAAGATTCTTTCCCAAAAACAAGACGTCGGACGTAGCATTTTCTAGGATTCGAAATCTGGACATCATGATCCCAAATATGGCAGCCACTATGCCACCGATGTCAATACACTTAGGGCAGTACTTTCTTGAGAAAAAAGACAGTTGGTGCAATACTGTCCATGAATAAAAGGACACTTGGGCAGAGCTTTTCTGAAATAAAAGATACTTGGGGCAATGCTTCCTTGAAAAAAAAAAGACACTTGTTGTAGTGCGTTCCTGAAAAGAAGACTTGGGGCAATTGCTTTCCTGAAACAAAAGACACTTGGGGCAATGCTTTCTTAAAAAAAAGACACTTGGCGCAATGCTTTCTTGAAACAAAAGACACTTGGTGCAATGCTTTCTTGAAACAAAAGACACTTGATGCAGTGCTTTCCTGAAACAAAAGACACTTGTTGCAATGCTTTCTTGAAACAAAAACACTTGGTGCAATGCTTTTCCTGAAACAAAAAACACTTGGTGCAATGCTTTCTTGAAACAAAAGACACTTGGTGCAATGCTTTCTTGAAACAAAAGACACTTGGTGCAATGCTTTCTTGACACAAAAACACTTGGTGCAATGCTTTCCTGAGTGAAACAAAAGACACTTGGTGCAATGCTTTCTTGAAACAAAAGACACTTGGAACAAAAGACACTTGGTGCAATGCTTTCCTGAAACAAAAGACACTTTGCAATGCCTTGAAACAAAAGACACTTGGTGCAATGCTTTCTTGAAACAAAAGACACTTGGTGCAATGCTGCAATTTGCTTGAAAACAAAAGACACTTGGTGCAGTGCTTTCTTGAAACAAAAGACACTTGTTGCAATGCTTTTCTTGAAACAAAAAACACTTGGTGCAATGCTTTCCTGAAAACAAGGAAATTTGGAACAGTGCTGCCTTGAAACAAAGGACACTTCGACTTCGAGCAGTAGTTTCTTGAAGAAATTGAACACTTGGGGCAGGGACTTCCTGAAAAAAAACTGTTGGGCAATGTTTTCTTGAAACAAAGGACAATTAGCACAATGTCTTTCTTGAAAAACCCCCACTTGGTGCAGTGCTTTCTGGAAAAAGAGGACACTTGAGGCAATGCTTTCCTGAAAAGGGGACAATTGGAGCAGTGCTTTCTTCAAAGATAACACTTAGGTGCAGCACTTTCTTGAAAAGAGGACACTTGGGGCAATTGCTTTCCTGAAAAAGAGGAGACGAAACATCGCTTTCCTGAAAAAGAGGGTACTTGGGGCAGTGCTTTCTTGACAAAAAAGACTTTGGTCAATGCTTTCCCTGAAAAAAAGACACTTGGGGCAGTACTTTCCTGGAAAAAAAGCACACATGGGGCAATGCTTTCCTGAAAAGGGGGACATTTGGGCAGTGCTTTCTTGAAAAAAAGGACACTTGGGGCAGTACCTTCCTGAAAAAAGACACTTGGGGCAGCGTTTTCTTGAAAAAAAAAGGAACCAGCGGCAGTTAAAAAAAGCACTTGGAGCAGTGCTTTCTGAAACCAAGGACACTTGAGGAAGGGGTTCTTGAAAATAGGACACTTAAGGCAGTACTTTTGGAAACAAAGGACACGTGGAGAATTGTTTTCTTGAAAACAAGGAACACTTGGGGCATCCTTTCCTGAAAACAGGAATTTTGTGGAGCGATTTCTTGAAAAAGGACACTTGGGCAGTGCTTTCTTGAAACAAAAGACACTTGGGGCAACACTCGGGGCAGTACTTTCCTGAAAAAAAGGACACTTGCGGCAGTGCTTTCTCCTGAAATAAAGGTCACATTTGGCAGTGGAAAAAAAACCCACTTGGTGCAGTGTTTTTTTTTAAAAGACACTTGAGACACTCTTGAAAAAAAAGAAACTAGGGGCAGCTTTCTTGAAATAAGGACACTTGGGGCAGTGCTTTCTTGAAAAAAAAGGTCACTTAGGAACTACTTTGTCCTTGAAAAAAAGGACACTTGGGACAGGGCTTTGCTTTTCTTTCCCTGAAAAAAGAGATTTGGGGCAGTTTTCTTGAAAAAAAAGATGCTTTCCTGAAATAAAGTCTTGGGGCAGTGCTTTCCTGAAAAAAAGGATACACATGGGGTACCGCTTTCTTTAAAACAAAACAGAACCAGTGCTTTCTTGAACCAAAGGAACTAACTCAGTGCTTTCCTGAAAGAAAGGGACACTTGGGACAGTGCTTTTTGAACACCAAAAACGTGAACAGTGCTTTGAAAAAGAGGACACTTGGGGCAGTATTTTCTTGAAACAAAGGACACGTGAACCAGTGCTTTCTTTAACCAAAGGAGTCTTGAAAAAGGATGAGTCAGTGCTTAAAATGAGGATACGTAGGCGGTACCTTCCTGAACCAAAGGACACGTGAACCAGTGCTTTCTTGAACCAAAGGACACAACTTGGGGACACGAAGCCGTTTCTTGAAAAACGACACGTGAACAGTGCTTGAACCAAAGGACACGTGAACCAGTGCTTTCTTGAACCAAAACACGTGGACACTTGGACCAGTGAACCAGTTTTCTTGAACCAAAGGACATATGAACCAGTGCTTTCTTTTCTTTTTCTTGAACCAGACAGTGAACCAGTGCTTTCTTGAACCAAAGGACACGTGAAACAGTGCTTTCTTGAAAAAGGACACGTGTTCCAAAGGACAGTGGACCAGTGTTTCTTGAACCAAAGGACACGTGAACCAGTGCTTTTCTTTAAAACAAAGATTTGACACGTGAACCAGTGCTTTCTTGAACCAAAGGACACGTGAACCAGTGCTTTCTTGAACCAAAGGACACGTGGACCAGTGCTTTCTTGAACCAAAGGACACGTGGACCAGTGCTTTCTTGAACTAAAAACACGTGAACCAGTGCTTTCTTGAACCAAAGGACACGTGGAACCAGTGCTTTCTCCAAAGGACACGTGAACCAGTGCTTTCTTGAACCAAAGGACACGTGAACCAGTGCTTTCTTGAACAGCGACATGAACCAGTGCTTTTGAACCAAAGGACACGTGAACCAGTGCTTTCTTTAACCAAAGGACACGGACAAGTGGGGCAGTGGACCCAGTTTTCTTGAAAAGGACACGTGAACCAGTGCTTGAACCAAAGGACACGTGAACCAGTGCTTTCTTGAACCAAAGGACACGTGAACCAGTGCTTTCTTGAACCAAAGGACACGTGAACCAGTCCTGAACCAAAACACGTGAACCAGTGCTTGAACCAAAGGACATGTGAACCAGTGCTTTCTTGAACCAAAGGACACGCACTTTCTTGAACCAAAGGACACGTGAACCAGTGCTTCTTGAACCAAAACACGTGAACCAGTGCTTTTTGAACCAAAGGACACGTGAACCAGTGCTTTCTTGAACCAAAGGACACGTGGACCAGTGCTCTTGAACCAAAGGACACGTGAACCAGTGCTTTCTTGAACCAAAGGACACGTGAACCAGTGCTTTCTTGAACCAAAGGACACGTGAACCAGTGCTAACCAAAGGACACGTGAACCAAAGGACACGTGAACCAGTGCTTTCTTGAACCAAAGGACACGTGAACCAGTGCTTTCTTGAACCAAAGGACACGTGAACCAGTGCTTTCTTGAACCAAAGGACACGTGGACCAGTGCTTTCTTGAACCAAAGGACACGTGAACCAGTGCTTTTTGAACCAAAGACGTGAACCAGTGCTTTCTTGAACCAAAGGACACGTGAACCAGTGCTTTTCTTGAACCAAAGGACACGTGAACCAGTGCTTTCTTGAACCAAAGGACACGTGAACCAGTGCTTTCTTGAACCAAAGGACACGTGAACCAGTGCTTTCTTGAACCAAAGGACACGTGAACCAGTGCTTTCTTGAACCAAAGGACACGTGAACCAGTGCTTTCTTGAACTGGACACGGACCAGTGCTTTCTTGAACCAAAGGACACGTGAACCAGTGCTTTCTTGAACCAAAGGACACGTGGACCAGTGCTTTCTTGAACCAAAGGACACGTGGACCAGTTACTTTCTTGAACCAAAGGGGCCACGTGAACCAAAGGACACGTGAACCAGTGCTTTCTTGAACCAAAGGACACGTGAACCAGTGCTCTTGAACCAAAGGACACGTGAACCAGTGCTTTCTGAACCAAAGGACACGTGAACCAGTGCTTTCTTGAACCAAAGGACACGTGAACCAGTGCTTTCTTGAACCAAAGGACACGTGGACCAGTGCTTTGAACCAAAGGACACGTGGACCAGTGCTTTCTTGAACCAAAGGACACGTGGACCAGTGCTTTCTTGAACCAAAGGACACGTGAACCAGTGCTTTCTTGAACCAAAGGACACGTGGACCAGTGCTTTCTTGAACCAACACGTGAACCAGTGCTTTCGAACCAAAGGACACGTGGACCACTTTCTTGAACCAAAGGACACGTGAACCAGTGCTTTCTTGAACCAAAGACACGTGGACCAGTGCTTTCTTGAACCAAAGGACACGTGAACCAGTGCTCTTGAACCAAAAAGACACGTGAACCAGTGCTTTCTTTAACCAAAGGACACGTGGACCAGTGCTTTCTTGAACTGTAGGACACGTGAACCAGTACTTTGAACCAAAGGACACGTGGACCAGTGCTTTCTTGAACCAAAGGACACGTGAACCAGTGCTTTCTTGAACCAAAGGACACGTGAACCAGTGATGTGGTCTGTGAACCAAAATGGTCTTACGTGAACCAGTGCTTCGCTTGAACCAAAGGACACGTGAACCAGTTTTCGAACCTTAAAGGACACGTGAACCAGTCGACTCTTCTTGAACCAAAGGACACGTGTTACCAGTGCTTTTTCAACCAAATTCTGAAAACTTTAGTTTCCTTTTGTTTATATTCAACCAAAGGACACGTGAACCTTTGGTTATCCTCGAACCAAATGACACGTGAACCAGTGCTTATCATAAATCAAAGGACAATGAACCAGTGCTTTTCTTGAACCAAGGACACATGAACCAGTGCTTTCTTGAACGTTTTGGACACGGAACCGTGCTTTCTTGAAAAGGAGATGTGACTCAGTTAGTTTGAACCAAAGGTTCTGTGAACCATTTTATCTTGAACCAAAGGACACGTGAACCAGTCTTTCTTGAACCAAAGGACACGTGGACCAGTGCTTTCGTGAACCAAGGACACGTGGACCAGTGCTTTCTTGAACCAAAGGACACGTGAACAAGTGCTTTTTGAACTCGAGGACACGTGGACCAGTGCTTTCTTGAACCAAAGGACATGTGATTAGTGCTTCTTGAACCAAAGGACACGTGGACCAGTGCTTTCTTGAACCAAAGGACACGTGACCAGTGCTTTCTTGAACCAAAGGACACGTGGACCAGTGCTTTCTTGAACCAAAGGACACGTGAACCAGTGCTTTCTTGAACCAAAGGACACTGGGGACCAGTGCTTTCTTGAAAGAAAAACACATGGAAACAAAGGAACGTTGCTTTCTTGAAACAAAACACTTGAACTCTTGGAAACAAAGGACAGTACCGGTTTTCTTGAACCAAAGGACACGTGAGAAGTTTCTTGAACCAAGGACACTGAACCAGTGCTTTCTTGAACCAAAGGATAGTGGGCCAGAGGAGAGAAGTAAAAAGACACTTGGGGGCAGTACTTTGGACCAGAAGGACACTTGACACTTTCTTGAAAAAAAAGGACACTTGGACCAGTGCTCTTGAAAAAAAGACACATGAAGAGCTTTCTTTAAAAAAAAAAGGACACTTGGGGCAGTACTTTTTGAGAGAAGTAAATGACACTTGGGGCAGTGCTTTTTGGAGAGAAAGGACACTTGGGGCAGTGCCGTCTAGAAAAAAAAGGACTTGGTGCAGTGCTTTCTTGAAAATACAGATTTTTGTTTTTAGTGATGTGGTCTGTGAATTCCAAATGGTCTTAGTGTCCTAAATGCTGCTATCGCCTTCCCAATTCTGGCGCTAATATCCCGGCCATCCGTCTCGTTTTCCTTACGACAGTGTCCAAATATGTAAACAGGCCGACATCTTCTAATTCCATTCCATCAAGTGTTATATTGTTATTATTCAAGTTATTAATTCTGGAAAACTTTAGTTTTCCTTTTGTTTATATTCATTCCCGGTTTCGCAACTTCCTTGGCCATTCTTTTGGTTTATCCTCGATAGCATTATGTCGATAAGAAAAGAGGTGCATTCCAAAAATCACAGGTAAAATCAATATCTTCCAGTTGATGAGTCATAGACCATTGAATTCTTTCTGTGTCCTGTTGTCGTTTTTGACAATCAATCCATTGTTATCCAGAAAAGGAACGGAGATGCTTGACTCCAGTTAGTATATTGAAGGGTTCTGTGAGGATTTTATCGTGAATGCCACTGACATGTTGAAGAATCATATGTGGACTGTAGAAAACTAACTACTTTGGATGTGTCAGTGATGTTTGAGTAGTTTTCACTTGTTGTACGGTTATGATGATCAAATGCTTTTTCCATGTAATGAAGTTATTAAAAATAAATTCCAATAAAATCATAATTAGTTTCTTCTTATAAAAAAAATAACACGGCGGCACTTTTCTTGGGCAATAAAAATAGTAAAAAAATAAAAATAATAATTTAATGATAAAAAGGTAACTGGGGGCATAATAATAATCAATAATAATACTGATGATAATAATAATAATAATAATAATAATAATAATAATAATATAATATTAATAATAATAATAATAACAATAATAATAATAACAATAATAATATTAATAATAATAATATGTAAAAATAATAATAGTAATAATAATATTAATGATAATAATAATGATGCACTAATAATGATAATAATACTAAAAATAATATTAATAATAATGATAATAATAACAATAATAATAATGATGACGATGATGATGATGATAATACTACATGTAATAATAGTAATACTAATAATAATAATAATGATAATAATAATGATGATGATGTTGATGATGATATAAATAATAATGATAATAATATAAAATAATATTAATAATAATGACAATAATAACAATAATAATAACGATGACGATGATGATGATGATAATACTACTACTACTAATAATAATAATAGTAATACTAATAATGATAATAATATAATAATATACTACTACTACTAATAATAGTAATACTAATAATGTAATAATATAATAATATACTACTACTACTAATTTTCTACTAATAATCGTAATAAAAGACACTTGGGGCAGTACTTTTTAGAAGTAAAAGTCATCTTGGGCATTCATTGTCATTTCTGAATAAAAGACAAATAGTGTTGCAGTTGTAATAGTAGTAGTAGTAGTAGTAGTAGTAGTAGTAGTAGTAAAAGACAGTAGTAATAGTAGTAATAGTAGTAGTAGTAGTAGTAGTAGTAGTAGTAGTAGTAGTAGTAGCACTAGTAGTAGTAGTAGTAGTAGTAGTAATAGTAGTAGTAGTAGTAGTAGTAGTAATAAAATAAATAATAAATGATAATTATTATAATAATATTAGCGGGGATGAGTACTAACAATAATAATTACAATAATAGCAATAACAATACACTTGGGGCAGTATTTTCTCGACTACAAAGGAACCTTGTCAGAAAAAAGACACTTGGGGCTTCTTATTATTATTTATCTTCTTTTTCTTTTTCTTCTTCTTCTAAATTCTTTTTGTAAGATAATAATATCACAATTTTGGCTGTCAACGTATTTTTGATTTAACTAAAATGTCAATCAATTTTGATTTTAAAGTGAAAAATTATGTTCTAAAAGCCTACAGTATAATTGCTGACTGTGTTGGGTCCATTCACAGCCATACTGTACTAGGTTAAGATGGTAGGTGACCATCAATGTTTGAAAACCACAAGACACTGATCTGGGGCAGTTTAAGCTGATCGAATGGAATAAACAGTTGGCCGTTTATTTCTTTAAAAAAATATTAATTATTATTTCTCCAGCTCAGTATAAAGAAGTGCAATTGGTTCATGTTGGTTTTGGGGCATGTATAATTGTTGTTACAAAAGGACACATTCTTTGCACTTTCTCAATTTCTTGTATGTGGGTCTTTTAGTGTGAATCCCAGACACAGCAACTGGTTTTTTGAAACAAAGTTGTAAAGACACTTCTGGTCGCCTAGAGTCTGTTTATTTTCTCGCCATTGCTTATCATGAAAAAAAGGATAAATTCATTTCTTTTTATCTTATTTTCTTCTCGGTGTCCGTGCTGTAATTAGTCTGTTTATTTTTTCGTCATTGCTTATCATGGCGCTCGGGAAAAAGGAAATTCACTCTTTGATTGCTTTTTTCACAGTTTGATGGAGTTGCCAGAGCTTTCCTGTCCAAATTAACAAGGATCCATCATGCAGACGACAAGTGTTCGTTCAAACAGACAGTTCATGTCACAGTGAAACGATTGTTTCCCGCAGAGCTATAATAATGTAATATGTGTACACTAGTTAGAGAGCTTTACACACCTCGAAAAAAAGGTACCAACATCCATGGATTATCCAATAAACGATTCTATAAAATGTTTTACAATTTTAACACGAGCTTTGAAACAATCGGCAATTGTTGTAGTTAATTAAAAGACTGGTTTAGCTTTATTGTTTGTAATTTATTGAATGCTTTCACTATTAAATAAATGTTTTCTTTTATTGTTGTGTTTAGTTTGAAGCACTTCTTATTAATGAATGAATTGCCAATGAATGAGTCGTTATTTTGAAACTGCCACTATTATTAGGAACTAGCACCTTCTGGTGATTGAAGTTGGATGACGCAGACAGTTCTGGAAAACACAAATTTGAAAAAAAAAGGACGACTTGATTCAAACACGATGGTAATGGACACCCACAAATGAAACAAACTAAAGCCACTAAAAAAAGGACACCTTTACTGGGGAGCCAGAGTCCACTAATTTTGGACTCGAGTCTGGACTCGAGTCTTGACTCGATACTTGGAGTAATTACTCGAGCTTTTTTGAATATGGAGGACGACTCGGAAGTGATCCCAGGTTGATTTTTTTGTTTTTAAAAAAGGAATTCCCTTAACCTTTAATATTTTGCCTTCACATGAAAAAAGGATTCTTGCAATCTGCAAGTTCTTTGCTACAAGAGCTTTACATTTAACTTTTTTGATCTCTCGACGTTGGGCCAGAGCTTGTTTGTCTGAAAACAAAGGATCACTTTTCTGGCGATAGCGTAGAGACGTTGCTTGATCGAGGTCTGTGAAAGAAACAAAGGACATCGGTTTTTGGGTCCTATTTATACAGAGCTCGCTGAAAAATATTTGGTCGCATTGAAACATTCAAGAAAACGGATTTTGATATTAGCTTATTTGGTAATTTTACATGTTACACTTTTCTGGGCTTTGCATCCATATTTGGGCATGGTGTGTTTTTTTATTCCGAGGAACTTGGGCGAGAGCTTTGTTTCTAGTGCTTTATTCTGTTCAATTTCGAAAACAACCTCATCTCATTCTCTGACCTAGATGGTCGTTGGGAATACACGAGGAATGACTCTGCTGCAAAGGACCTCCATCAGAGTCTGTCTTTCACTTTTCTCAAAAAGTCCATTTTTTGATGCCCATCCGATTCTTAGTCTGCAGGCTCTTGAAACAAAGAGTCCTTGGGTACCATCGCTGGTTCTTGAAACAAAAGGATCACTTGGGCAGAACAGACCAAAGCTGTAGACTGAGCGGAAGCTACGCTGCAATAAGCTTCTTGAAACAAATTAGAAATATTCTTTGTTAAAGCTAGAAGCAGTCAAAAAAGCTCGTCTAAGGCCAGAGCTTTTTGAAAAAAAAAAGGATTCTATTTCCATGGCTAAAATCTCCACACCCACACATCCTGTCCCAAGCCCTCTTATCGTTGTCTATTTTTGACTACAAACCACCCACCCCACTCTCACTGCATTTCCTATGGACACAGACCTCAGACTCCACCACCGTTGCAAACATCATCGCATGCCCTTCAAGGTCTGTATTGGACCAATGAATGCACCCGAAGACCCACAGACAAGTTCCGGACTCGTTACTCCCATACAGACCCCTGTATGCGGGATTAAATCAAACATTTGAAGGTATGTCAGCTGTATAGAAGCATCGCAGTTACATTTTTTGAAATGCCAGTGTATAAGACAAGGTCCCTACATTTCGAGGTCAGTGTACTGGATACTTTACAAATTCCAAGGTGTCTATAGGAGAATCCACACACATTCCAAGATCCCGTGTATACGAGGAACCATTTCATTTAAAGGTCTGTGGAGTCGGATGAAATAGCCCTAGCTGAGTTCCTGGTTTTAATTAATAATGACAATTTATATCGCCTGATATTCCGAAAAATAATTATAATCCGAATCGCTAATGATTTTCGCTTGACCGTATAATAATAATAATATCTATAATACCAAATAGTCTAATAAAAATAATAATCTGATAATGATAATGATAAGACTGCACCTCCATATGTCTGTATCTCAGTGTCTATTTTCACAATAATAATACTGATGATCTAATAATAATAATAATAATCCGTTCTTAATAATAATACTAATAATAATCTCTATTACATAATCTAATAGAAACCGAATAATAATAATAATAATTTTAGATCTCTAATAATAATAATCTAGATAATATTAATAATTTTAATAATAAAAATAATAATAGTAATCAATCATCTTAATAATGATCTAGATCTCTATCAATCATGATAGTAATGTCTAGATCTAGATCTCTATCTCAATGGTCTTAATAGTAATGTCTAGTCTAATAATAATGATAAACAGATCTAGATCTCTAAATTTTAATCTTAATAATCTAATGATAATCTTATATTTTGAATCTTAAAACGATGACTACATCTTTTGTTTAGTCTTATAAACAGATCTAGATCTCTACATCTTTATTTGATCTTATAAACTATCTAGATCTCTAATAATATTAATAAACTAATAATAATAATAAACAGATCTAGATCTCTGCAATGTCTTATGATGATCTCTATCTTGATTTAGATTAAAACAGATAGATCTCTAATAATAATGATAATAGATCTAGATCTCTACATCTTTTATTTCAGTCTTAAATATCTAATCTCTACATCTTATATTTTAGTCTTAAATCTAATCGATTAAATCTAAATAAGTAGACATTAAATTTTGATAGCTGATGATCTAGATCTATGATAAGTAGAATACTTGATTGGGATCTACTACTAATAATCTAATAATAGCAAGATGGTAGATCTAATAATGATAATAATATGCATGTATTTTAACCCAAAACAGATCTATATCTATGGCTGTGATTATTTTCAGCCGGGGTGACTAATAATTTTCAGTTTCCCCTCACCGGTTCTCGCCCTATACTAATAATTTTCTAATAATATCTCTCTCTCTCTCTCTCTCTCAGACCACTAGGAGGCCCTATCTAAGCCACCTTACAGTGGACTCAGTATAGACGGATTCCACCTTTACTAATAATAGTAATAATAGTACCACTCTACTGCTGTGTTGAGAGAAGAGTCAACGTAGTAGATCTAGCTAGTCTACTGCTGTGTTGAAGTCAGCAGATCTAACAATGGGAATGTAGTCTAGTAATAGTAGTGTGTTGAGAGAAGAGTCAACAGATCTAACAATGAGAATTCCAGTACAACCTACACTCTACTGCTGTGTTGATCTTGATTTCACAATGGGAATGCCTAGATCAAATCCCTTGGCTTCCCCTCTGCTGTTCTCACCCCAGTCCTGTCACCCCTCAGATCTAACAACAATGCCTCATGCTAGCTACAACATACCCACTTTACTGCTGTGTTGACAAGCAAAGATCTAAAACATGAATGACAACAGCAAATCATGGGACAATAACCTATTGGGGCTCCTTGCTGTTTGAGCAACAGACTTCAGATGGTATATTTTAACCTATTCACTCTGCTGTGTTCCTAAGTTGATTCCATCCAGCTTCCCCTATTCACTCGGCGAGTGTGTTGAGAGTAGTAGGACACACAAACATCTCCATCAAGGATCGGCGTGAACTCGCCGCCCTCCGTAGTAGACATCGCATTTTACCAACGATGACAACGGGATCGTTCAAGTCTGTAAGTAGATCTACGAAAACAGAATGATATTCGGCTGGCTGAACACCAACCACTCCCGAAGATGTCTGGTCCACCCATACACCTTATGGTCAACCCTGACGCCCACCCCACTGCCCACCACACCCCTATCCCAGTCCCTGTCCACTGGCAGGACGACGTCAAGGCAGGCCTCGATCAAGATGTGCGCCTAGGTGTCATCGAGCCAGTCCCCATCGGCATCCCAGTTACATGGTGTCACAAAATGGTCGTCTGCCCAAAGAGGTCAGGGAAGCCCCGGCGCACTGTGGACCTGCAGCCTTTGAATAGACATGCCACACGTGAGACACATCACACCCAGTCGCCCTTCCACCAGGCCCGCAAAGTCCCACACCACACCAAAAGACAGTCTTCGATGCCTGGAACGGATATCATAGCATAGCCCTCGACGAGAGGGACAGACATTTCACAACCTTTATCACACCCTGGGGCAGATACAGGTACCTTGTCGCCCCTCATGGATATATTTCATCTGGAGACGGATACAGTCGCCGCTTCGACGAGATCAACTGCGAATATCAATAAGCAGTAGTAGGCTGCAGAGAGGAAACAGCCTTGACAGTCCCAATTGTAATATCCCTTGGCCAGTGACAAAGTTGATTGACTCTTTTTGTTGGCATGCCTAATGATAATTATTATCTACTCACAAGGCCGGTAATGCTTAATAGCTGAAGAATGATGTCCAATGAAATTTAAAATTGATGATGATTTCGATGAATTGACTTAAAAAATAAAATAAGTAATATCCCAACGAGTAAAGTCTTTGATAGCAATAACGCAGAAAATCGAAAAACACGCCATAAAATTAAAATTTTCGGAGCACAGAAACAAAAAGACCTGTTAGGCACTACACATAACAAAAAGACCTGTTAGGCACTACACATAACAAAAAGACCTGTTAGGCACTACACATAACAAAAAAGACATATTGAAGGCACTACACATAACAAAAGACCTGTTAACTTTTCCTGACTACAAAACAAACGGAACTACTTGTCAGATTTAAATGTTGCAGCCTAACCCCAACTGGGTCTAGTCTTTAGTAGGTCATCGTCACAAGAATGATTCCCTTTCGGTCACCAGTATTCGAGAAAGTGGATTCTCTTTTTTTATTTTATTTGTTTGTTGGACAACCCCTATCTTCTTGACGAGCGTTATCAAATGTCAGCGAATTTTCTTCATATTTGTTATCTAGTCTATTTCAATCAAACTATATTATATATCTTTCTTTTCTCACTCTGCTTATCTATCTAATAGTTTTCTCCTTCCCCGTTTCCTCCTCTCATTACCCAATCCCTCCCCCTTTGGAGTATACTCTCTCTCTCAACACGCTTGTTGTTTTTTTGATTTAACTTTGTTTGATTGTTTTTTTGTTTGCTGTCGTTTTTTGTTATTGTTGCTGTTTGTTTTTCGACTTTTTTTTTTTGTTTGGGGGTTTTCATCTCTTCTTGATATTTTGAGTACGGCTCTGTATGTTCACAACACTACTGTTCGGCTAATTGAACTAGTGTCGTCGTGATTAGCATTACTGTTCGGCTACACAACGCCTTCAGCTAGTGTCGTCGTGATTACAAGCTCACAACACTACTAACGCCTTGAACTAAGTGTCGTCGTGATTACAAGCTCACAACACTACTGTTCGGCTAGTCTTGAACATTCGTCACAAGCCATACTACTGTTCGGCTACAACATGTGAACTAGTGTCGTTCACAAGATGAAGGTAGTCTCACAACATGTTCGGCACAACGCCTTGAACTAGTGTCGTCGTGGTCAATGTTTGAAGATGTCGTCGTGGTTACAAGCTCACTGTTCGGCTACAACGCGAACTATAAGCTCACAAAGACTACTGTTCGGCTACAACGCCTCTAGTGTCGTCGTGATCACAAGACGTTTGGTTCAGCTAGAACACCTCATATGATAACAGTCTTGTTCTGACAAATTGCAATGGGTGTTATCTGTTGGTGCCTGCACGGACGGCACTAATCGATTTCAATTTTAGTTTCATTCTAGCAAAAATAACATTTCACTTGACGTGTCTTGATTTAAGATAGAGATCTTGTTTCATTCATTGTCATTTTTGAATAAACATTAAAGACAAAGAAGTTGCAAAATTTATAGTTGTAGAAAAAGTAGTAGTACAAGTAGTAGTAGTAGTAGTAGTAAAAGTAGTAGTAGTGACAACAATGAAGTAGTATAGTAGTAGTAGTAGTAGTAGTAGTAGTAGTAGTAGTAAGGAACAAAGAAATAGTAGTAAAGTAGTAGTAGTAGTAGTAGTAAGTAAAAGTAGTAATAGA
The DNA here is from genome assembly GCA_037039925.1 of Doris montereyensis. Lineage (NCBI taxonomy): Eukaryota > Metazoa > Mollusca > Gastropoda > Nudibranchia > Dorididae > Doris > Doris montereyensis. The sequence continues at coordinate 69,788 of JAXRKP010001263.1, read as the reverse complement.
TAAAGTAAAATGACGTAGTAATAATAATATTTCTATAATTAATAATAACGACAATTATTATAATAATAATAAAAGGATAATGACGACAAGGAAGATAATATAATAATGATATGACGATAAAGGAAGATAAAAATGGATTAATATTCATAATGTTGATAATAGTATTTGAATTTTCTCGACTAAAAGGAACGATGTCAGAATGAAATGGGTGTCGATGAAATAGTCACCAGTTCGATTCTCTTCTTGTGTATGAATCTTCTTTTTTCTTTTTCTTCTTCTTCTACTTCTTCTTTTTCTTCTTTTTCTTCATAATAATAACTCAATCAATTTTTTACAATAACTGTCAACACGCGTATTTTGATTTAACTAAAATATGACAATAATTTTGATTTTAAAGTGATGTATTTGAAATATGACAAAAGCCTGCCAATGAAATATGACGATATGGAAGATAGAAATAGGATAAATGAAGGTATGACGATAAAAGTTTAAAATCGATAAATGAAATATGACAATAAGGATCTGAAGCCTTATATAAAGTTTTAAGCTGACGATATGGAATAAACAAATGGATAAATGCAATATGTCTTTAAGAAATAATAAAATCGATAAATGAAATATGAGTCTAAATGAGTGAATTATTCAAATTGGATTTGTAATATGACGATAATTGAAAATCAAAATGGATAAACGAAATTTGACTTTCTCAATTTCTTGTATGTGGATCATCAAATGTGACGATGAGGAAGATGGTTTTGGATAAATGAAATTCCCTTGTTCACTTTGATAAAAATGGATAAATGAAATTCTGGTCGATAAGGAAGATATTTGGATCTGTTTAATTTCTCGATATTGCTTATCATGGCGCTAAACATCCTATGATGCCCATGATAGGAATTCATTTCTTTTGATCTTATTTCTTCTCGATGACCGTGCTGTAATTAGTCTGTTTATTTTTTCGTCATTGCTTATCATGGCGCTCGAGGAAATTACAACCATGATAAATTCAAATATGACCTTATTTCTTCTCTTTGATTGCTTTTTCACAGTTTGATGATAACGTGAGTTAAATATGGATGAAAAGAAATACAGCCCACCTCAAACCTGTCCAAATTAACAAATGTGAATCCGCATCCTTTGTACCAGACGACAAGTGTTAGTTCAAACAGACAGTTCATGTCGATAAGGAAACGATTGTTTCCCATGAAAAATTAAAAAAGAAAAAGATATTATAATAATGTAATATATTGTACACTAGTTGAAAGCTTTACACACCCTCGGATTTCAACCTATTGTACATGACGATCCATGGAATCAATAAACGATTCTGCAAAATGTTTTACAATTTTAACACGAGGAAACTTTAATTAGGCTACTAGATGTAATCGGCAATTGTTGTAGTTAATTAAAAGACTGGATAAATAATTAGATGACTTTTAGGTAATTTATTGAATGCTTTCACTATTATGATAAATGTTTTTTTATTGTTGTGTTTATTTGAAATATTTTTCTTATTAATGAATGAATTGTATGAATGAATGTCGTTATTTTTTAGTTTAGTTTTGAAATGCCACTATTATTAGAACTAGCATGGTTACCTTCTACGAAATGAAGTTGGATGACGCAGACAGTTCTGACAGGAGAAACACAAATTTGACTCAAAGGAAAAAGACGAAAGCTCTAGAAAGATAAGCATACATTGATTCAAACACGACGATAACGGACATCCATAAATGAAACAAACTAAAGCCACTAAAGGAAGAAATTCCAGATTGTGTTACCTCCTTTACTGGGGAGTGCGGATAGGGCCCTATCGGGGTGTGCGAGTCCACTAATTTTGACTCGAGTCTGGACTCGAGTCTTGACCAAAACTCGAGTAATTACTCGAGTAATTACTGAGTCTTTTTGTTATATGGACTCGAGTAATTACTCGAGTGATCCATATTTTAAAGGTTGATTTTTAGTTGTTTTTATATAATATAATTCCCTTTAACCTTTAATGTTTTGCCTTCACATGCTTTATAAGGCTTGAGGTATTCTTGCAATCTGCAAGTTCTTTGCTGCAGAGTTTAAATTTAACTTTTTTATTTGGGCATCTCTCGAAATACGTCCAAACGCCGCTTGTTTGTCTACTAGAACTTGAGCTGGAATTCATGTTGATCAGTGGTTGGTCTGGTTTCTGGCGATAGCGTAGATTTGACGTTGCTTGATCGAGGTCTGTGAAAGAAAAGGCTGAGCATCGGTTTTGGGTCCTATTTATACAGACACTCATGTGCCATATTTGGTCGCATTGGAAACATTCCAAGAGAAAACGGATTTTTGATATTACCTTATTTGGTAATTTTAGATGTTCACACTTTTCTAAGAAAACTGCACAATTTTGCATCCATATTTGGGCATGGTGTGTTTTACTATTCCGAGGAGAGAGCGAGGGCTTTGTTTCCTGAGTGCTTTTATTCTGTTCACTTTCGAAAACAACCTCATCTCATTCTCCTGACCTAGATGGTCGTTGGGAATACACGAGGAATGACTCTGCTGCAATAGACCTCCATCCAGGTCTGTCTTTCACTTTCTCAGTAGGGTCTTGAAGTCCATCCTTGTCCATTTTTTGATGCTGCCCATCCGATTCTTAGTCTGCCAGGCTCTTACTGCAAGAGTATTTTGAAGGGTAGTCCTTGAAGTACCATCGTGGTGAGTGACCACAACAACATCATTTAAGGCCAGAACAGACCAAAGCTGTGAGCTGAGCGGAAGCTACGCTGCAGCTAAGCTGTACAAATTAGAAATATTCTTTGTTAAAGAATAACCAAAGAAAAAACAGTCACACGACATTGCTCGTCTAAGGCTGCTGCTTTTTGAATGAAGTCTTTAATTAAAAGAGATTCTATTTCCATGGCTAAATCTGCAGCGTAGCATCCTGTCAGCTCACAGTCGTTGTCTATTTTTGACTGTAATATTTTTAAATTACTCGAGAATTTACTATGGACTCGAGTCCAGACTCGAGTCAAAAGACTCGAGTCCTTTTTTTGGACTCGAGTCGGACTCGCTGAAGCAATTACTCAAGTAGTCGAGTCCGGACTCGTTACTCGACACCCCTAGTGCGGGATTAAATCAGTAACTTCTTGAATGCCAGGTATGTCAGCTGTACTGAAGCATCATGGCGCATTTTTGAAATGCCAATACAGGAAAGGTCCCTACCTGTCCTTCAGCTTGCTGTGCACTCAAAAATGGCCAAGGTGTCTACTTCACGGAGGAAACAGCTGTGCACAGAGCCACTGCCAACCATTACGAGCGACCATTTCCGTTAAACCAGTCTGTGAGTCGGATGCATGGGCCCTAGCTTCAGGTTCCTGGTTTTCATTCGCCACCAACCTTTCGCCTGGTATTCCGAACAGTATGTGGTCCGAGGCTTGATTTTCGCTTGACCATGCTCTGTGAAAAGGATAACATCTATAGGTACCAATATTAGATCTCTATACTACAATATATAATCTGTCTCAATATTTTAGCAACTGCTTTTAGACTGCACCTCCATATGTCTGTAGTCTCAGTGTCTATTTTGAACAGCAACACAAAAAATAGAGATCTAAAAATGGTGTGGAGGATCCGTTCTTAGACTGTACCTCCATCTACTTCTAGTCAAAAGTCTCTATTACACATTGAATCTGCATAGAAACCGACAGGCCTCTTTATAGGCTTCTTTAATTTAGATCTCTAGAAAACCTAAATCTAGATATATTGATCTCTTTTATGTATTGAATCGATCTGAGATCGATCTGCTAGATCTCTATCCTCAATCATCTTAATAGTAATGTCTAGATCTAGATCTCTATCCTCAATCATCTTAATAGTAATGTCTAGATCTAGATCTCTATCCTCAATCATCTTAATAGTAATGTCTAGATCTAGATCTCTACATCTTTTATTTTAGTCTTATAAACAGATCTAGATCTCTACATCTTTTATTTTAGTCTTAAAACAGATCTAGATCTCTACATCTTATATTTTAGTCTTAAAACAGATCTAGATCTCTACATCTTTTGTTTAGTCTTATAAACAGATCTAGATCTCTACATCTTTTATTTTAGTCTTATAAACAGATCTAGATCTCTACATCTTATATTTTAGTCTTATAAACAGATCTAGATCTCTATCTTTTTAAATAAACAGATCTAGATCTCTACATCTTTTATTTTAGTCTTATAAACAGATCTAGATCTCTACATCTTTTATTTTAGTCTTAAAACAGATCTTATAAACAGATCTAGATCTCTACATCTTTTATTTCAGTCTTAAAACAGATCTAGATCTCTACATCTTATATTTTAGTCTTAAAACAGATCTAGATCTCGATTAAATCTAAATCTACAGTAGACATTAAATTTTGATAGCTAGATCGATCTAGATCTATGCCGTAGTTTAGAATCTTGATTGGGATCTACATTTAAACTTGTGTTAGAACAGATGGCTCTAGACTCTAGATCTAGATCTAACTCAATTTCTAGAAGATGGTAGATCTATATTGGCTTAGATCTACCACTGTAGTCTAATGTAGAATCTTGATCGAGATCTACATGTATTTTAACTTAAAACAGATCTATATCTATGGCTGTGATTATTTTTCAGCCGGGGTGAAAATAAAAATCTGATCTTATTTTCAGCCGGTTTTCCCCTCACCGGTTCTCGCCCCTATAGACGAGACTCTCCAGTTATCGGATCTTATTTTCTCTCCATCTCTCTCTCTCTCTCTCTCTCTCTCTCTCTCTCTCTCTCTCTCTCTCTCTCTCTCTCTCTCTCAACCGTTCGTGAGTCTCTCCCTCTACCTCGGTATCTCCACCTTAGTGGAGGCTCAGCCCGGCATCATAGAAGTTCCACCTTTACTTTCATCAAGTCTGAATAGACCTAGATCTAGCTACCTACAGCCTAGGCTCTAGCTGTGTTCATAGAAGTTCCACCTTTATTTTCATCAAGTGGGAATAGACCTAGATCTAGATCAGCCCAGCCTACCCACTCTACTGCTGTGTTGAGAAAAGAGTCAACAGATCTAACAATGGGAATGCCTAGATCTAGCTACAACCTACCCACTCTACTGCTGTGTTGAGAGAAGAGTCAACAGATCTAACAATGGGAATGCCTAGATCTAGCTACAACCTACCCACTCTACTGCTGTGTTGAGAGAAGAGTCAACAGATCTAACAATGGGAATGCCTAGATCTAGCTATAACCTACCCACTCTACTGCTGTGTTGAGAGAAGAGTCAACAGATCTAACAACGGGAATGCCTAAATCTAGCTACAACATACCCACTCTACTGCTGTGTTGAGAGAAGAGTCAAAAGATCTAACAATGGGAATGCCTAGATCTAGCTATAACCTATTCACTCTACTGCTGTGTTGAGAGAAGAGTCAACAGATCTAACAACGGGAATGCCTAGATCTAGCTATAACCTATTCACTCTACTGCTGTGTTGAGAGAAGAGTCAACAGATCTAACAACGGGAATGCCTAGATCTAACTATAACCTATTCACTCTACTGCTGTGTTGAGAGAAGAGTCAAAAGATCTAACAACGGGAATGCCTAGATCTAGATCGGGGATCGTACTCGGGTCACCAACGTAGTAGACAGGCATTTTACCAACTGAGCAACCGGATCCTTCAAGTCAGTAAGTAGATCTACGAAAACAGAATGATATTCATTGGCTCCAAACGCAAAGACCGGAAGTTAGATCAACCAACCTCCCAGACGTCCGCGCGAGGACCATAAAAAGCCTGCGCGTCTTAACTCGGTTGTCAGTGGGTGGCTTTCCATACCCCCACGGGGAGAAGTTGCCCGTTCATATCATTTGGACGGCTAACAACTCCCTTCAACTTGGCCAGCAAAGGATTCGACCCCACAAGGGCTGGAACCATAGATGTTCCGGCCACAATAACCAGATTCATATTAGTTTAGATCAGCAATCCGATCCCACAAGGGCTGGAACCATAGATGTTCAGGCCACAAGAGCCAGATTCCTATTACTTTAGACCAGCAATCCGATCCCACAAGGGAACATTGTTGTCGTTCGTCTTGTGGTTTTTTTTTCGTTGTTTTGTTTTTGTCGTCCTGAGGGGCAGTCATCCCCTACCAGGCGCGTCCCTAGGTTGCGGATAGGGAACGGCCTATAGGTATAGCCCAGTGGTCAGCTGCGAATATCCAATAAGCAGCCGCGGACAAAACTGGCGTTAGCCAATGCGGACAGAGCTGGGCTGCAGAGAGGAAACAGCCTTGACAGTCCCAATTGTCTGCCTGCCCTGGTATCGCTTGGCCAGTGACAAAGTTAAGATTGACTCTTTTTATTGGCATGCTAGCCATGTAGCATTAGACACATTGTTATTGTCAGAAATCAGACATCTACTCACAAGGCCGGTAATGCTTACAAATAGCTGAGAAGAATGGCAAGATGTCCAACATGAAATTTAAAATTGAGACACGAAACCAATAAATTTCAGTGAATTGACTTATAAAATAAAATACAGTTGTAGGATATCCCAACGAAGTAAAAGTCTTTGATGCACAGAACAAAAAAGGTCGAAGTAACGCAGAGAAATGAAAAACACCATAAAATTAAGAATTTTCGGAGCACAGAAACAAAAGACCTGTTAGGCACTACACATAACAAAAGACCTGTTAGGCACTACACATAACAAAAGACCTGTTAGGCACTACACATAACAAAAGACCTGTTAGGCACTACATAAACAAAAGACCTGTTAGGCACTACACATAACAAAAGACCTGTTAGGACCTGTTAGGCTACACATAACAAAAGACCTGTTAGGACAGGCACTACACATAACAAACGACCTGTTAGGCACTACACATAACAAAAGACCTGTTAGGCACTACACATAACAAAAGGTTTAAATGTTTATAACTCAGCCTAGACCCCAACTGAAATGTTCAGCCCATCTAGTCTTTAGTAGGTCATCGTCACAAGAATGATTCCCTTTCGGTCTTTGACTTTGACCCACGTATATTCCGAGAAAGTGTACATAGTGTTTTTTTTGTTTGGGTTTTTTTGTTTTTGTTTTTGTTTTGTTTTGTTTTTTATCGCTCAGATTGAGAGGCGTATATCAAATGTCAGCAGGTGAATGGCTATTAGACCTTTGCATATTTTTGTTATCTAGTCCTATTTCAATCAAACTATATTATATATCTTTGTTTTTTCTCACTCTGCTTATCTATCTACCTATAGTTTTCTCCTTCCCCGTTTCCTCCTCTCAGACAGACTCCCTCTCTCCTCCCTCCCCTCCCTCCCAGACTCTCTCTCTCTCTCTCTCTCTCTCTCTCTCTCTCTCTCCGAGAGAGAGAGAGAGAGAGAGAGAGAGAGAGAGAGAGAGACTTTTTGTTTTATTTGCTTGTTGTTTTTTTTGGGGGTGGGGGTTTGTTCTGTTGTTGTTTTTTTGTTTGTTTGATTGTTTGTTTGCTGTCGTTTTTTGTTATTGTTGCTGTTTGTTTTTTCGTTTTTTTTTTGTTTGGGGGGTTTTTTCATCTCTTCTTAGTGGGATATATAGTTGAGTACGGCTCTGTACTGAAACAACTTACAAGTTCACAACACTACTGTTCGGCTACAACGCCTTGAACTAGTGTCGTCGTGATTACCAGCTCACAACATTACTGTTCGGCTACAACGCCTTCAGCTAGTGTCGTCGTGATTACAAGCTCACAACACTACTGTTCGGCTACAACGCCTTGAACTAAGTGTCGTCGTGATTACAAGCTCACAACACTACTGTTCGGCTACAACGTCTTGAACTAGTGTCGTCGTGATTACAAGCTCACAACACTACTGTTCGGCTACAACGCCTTGAACTAGTGTCGTCGTGGTTACAAGCTCACAACACTACTGTTCGGCTACAACGCCTTGAACTAGTGTCGTCGTGGTTACAAGCTCACAACACTACTGTTCGGCTACAACGTCTTGAACTAGTGTCGTCGTGAATTACAAGCTCACAAGACTACTGTTCGGCTACAACGCCTTGAACTAGTGTCGTCGTGGTTACAAGCTCACAAGACTACTGTTCGGCTACAACGCCTTGAACTAGTGTCGTCGATTACAAGCTCACAAGACTACTGTTCTGGCTACAACGCCTTGAACTAGTGTCGTCGTGGTTACAAGCTCACAAGACTGGTAATGGTTCAGCTAGAACACCTCAGCGTAAGCCTGATAACAGTCTATATTCCTTTCTCGAAACAAATTGCAATGCATGGGGTGTTATCTGTTGGTGCCTGCACGGACGGCACTAATCGATTTCAATTTTAGTTTCATTCTAGCAAAAATAACATTTCACTTGACGTGTAATGCTTGACATACATTTGGTAGATAGAGAAGCATATTTCATTACATACAGACGATGTTTTTTTCAAATTCCAAAACGTTAAGAAGATCAAAATTTATGAAAGAAAAATGACGACAAGTATGGTAGAAATGGATAAAGGGAAGTGACAACAATGAAGATATAAATGGGTGAAAGGAGAATGACAAAAAGGAACAAAGAAATAGAGAAAATGAAAATAACGATAAGAAAAATAGAAATAGATAAAAGAAAAATGACGGTAAAGGAAATTAGAACAGGAAAATGACGATAGAAATGGAAAAAGGAAAATGACGACAAGGAAGATAGAAATAGATAAATGAAATATGACGATAAGGAAGATTAAAATGGATAAATGAAATATGACGATAACGAAGATAAAAATGGATCAATGAAATAGACGATAAGGAAGATAGAAATGGATAAATGAAATATGACGACAAGGAAGATAGAAATAGATAAATGAAATATGACGATAGAAAGATTAAAATGGATAAATGAAAAATGACGATAAGGAAGATAGAAATGGATCAATGAAATATGACGATATGGAAGATAAAAATGGATAAATGAAATATGACAATAAGAAAGATAAAAATGGATAAATGAAATATGACGATATGGAAGATAGAAATGGATAAATGAAATATGACGATAAGAAAGAATAAAATCGATAAATGAAATATGACGATAAGAAGATAGAAATGGATAAATGAAATATGACGATAAGGAAAATAAAAATGGATAAATGAAATATGACGATAAGAAGAGATAAAATCGATAAATGAAATATGACGATAAGGAAGATTAAAATGGATAAATGAAATATGACGATAAGGAAGATCAAAATGGATAAATGAAATATGACGATAAGGAAGATAAAAAATGGATCAATGAAATATGACGATAAGAAAGAATAAAATGGATAAAAATGAAATATGACGATATGAAGATAGAAATTGATAAATGAAATATGACGAAAAGGAAGATAGAAATGGATAAATGAAATATGACGATAAGGAAGATTAAAATGGATAAATGAAATATGACGATAAGGAAGATAGAAATGGATAAATGAAATATGACGATAAGGAAGATAAAAATGGATAAATGAAATAGGACAATTAGGAAGATAAAATGGATAAATGAAATATGACGATAAGGAAGATTAAAATGATAAATGAAATATGACGATAACGAAGATTAAAATGGATAAATGAAATAGGACGATTAGGAAGATAGAAATGGATAAATGAAATATGACGATAAGAAAGAATAAATGGATAAATGAAATATGACGATAAGGAAGATAGAAATGATAAATGAAATGAATATATGGACGATAAAATATGACGATAAGGAAGATTAAAATGGATAAATGAAATATGACGATAAGAAGATTAACATGGATAAATCAAATATGACGATAAGGAAGATTAAAATGGATAAATGAAATATGACGATAACGAAGATAAAAATGGATCAATGAAATAGGACGATAAGGAAATTAAAATGGATAAATGAAATATGACGATAATGAAGATAAAATGATACATCAAATATGACGATAAGGAAGATTAAAATGGATAAATGGAAAAATGAACGATAACGAAGATAAAAATGGATAAATGAAACGGACGATAAAGGAAGCTAGAAATGGATAAATGAAATATGACAACAAGGAAGATAGAAAATGGATAAATGAAATATGACGATAAGGAAGATTAAAATGGAAAATGAAATATGACGACAAAGATTAAGATAAAAATGGATAAAATGAAATAGGACGATAAGGAAGATAAAAATGGATAAATCAAATAGGACGATAAGGAAGATTAAAAATGGATAAATGAAATAGAGACGATAAGGAAGATAACATGGATAATCAAATATGACGATAAGGAAGATTATTGGATAAATATGAAATATAACGATAAGAATAAGATAGACATGGATAAATGAAATATGACGATAAGGAGGAGATAGAAATGGATAAAATGAAATATGACGATAAGAAAGAATAAAAATGGATAAATGAAATATGACAATAAGGAAGATAAAAATGGATAAAATGAAATATGACGATAAGGAAGATAAAAATGGATAAATGAAATATGACGATGAAGATAAAAATAGATAAATGAAATATGACGATAGGAAGATAAAAATGGATAAAATGAAATATGACGATAAGAAGATAAAAATGGATAAATGAAAAAGAACGATAAGGAAGACAGAAATGATAAATGAAATATGACGATAAGGAAGATAGAAAAATGGATAAATGAAATAGGACGATAAGGAAGACAGATCAAAATGAAATATGACGATAAGGAAGATTAACATGGATACACAAATATGACGAAGGGAAGATAAAAATGGATAAAATGAAAAATGACGATTAGAAGATAAAATGGATCAGAAATAAATAAAGGATGCTGAAGATAAAAATGAAATATGACGACAAGGATTAGAAGATAGAAATGGATAAATGAAATATGACGATAAAAGATTAAAATGGAAAATGAAATATGACGATAATGAAGATGCTGGAGAATGAAATGACGATAAGGGAAGATTAGAAATGGATAAATGAAATATGACGATAAGGAAGATAGAAATGGATAAATGAAATATGACGATAAAAGATAGAAATGGATAAAAAGGAAAATAATTCGGAAGACAGAAATGGATAAAATGAACAAGATTAATAAAAGATAGAGGGATAAATGAAAAAAGAACAACAGGAAGAAATGGATAACATGAAACGGACGACAAAGATAGACATGGATAACAGTAAACGACAAGGAAGATAAAAATGGATAACATAAAAGGACGACAAGGAAACTAGAAATGGATAAAATGAAAAGGACGACAAGGAAGAGAGAAATGGATAAAATGAAAATACGACAAGGAAGATAGAAATGAATGCTAGGAAAATGACCAAGGAAGATAGAAATGGATAAATGAAAAGGACAACAAGGAAGATAAAATGGATACTTAAAAAGACGACAAGGAAGACAGAAATGATACTAGGAAAAGGACAACAAGGAAGAGAAAATGATAAAAGGAAGATAACAAAGAAGATAGAAATGGATAAAATGAAATAACAAAAGATAATAAAATGGCTAGGAATATGACGAAAGACGGATAAAAGGAGGATTGACGAGATAATAAAATGAAAATGATAATAAGACAGAAAAATACAAATGAAAAGGAGTAAGTAAGAAAATGGATAAAATAAAAGGAGGATAAGGAAGAGGAAATATATAAAATGACGACAGGAGATAAAATAAGACGGAAATATATAAAATGAAAAAGGAGGATAAGTAAGACGGAAATGTATAAAATGAAAAGGAGATAGATAATAAATATAAAATGAAAAGGAGGATAAGAAGACAAAATGTATGAAAAGAAAAAGGAGGATAAGTAAGACAATAAAAAGATTAGAAAAGGCAAATGTATAAAATGAAAAGGAGGGACCTGAAAAAGAAGCAAATGTATAAAATAAAAGGAGGATTAGCAGACATTGATTAAAAGAAGAGAAGATAAGGAAGATGGAATTTGATAATAAAAATAATAAAAAGGCTAAAGAAGACAGGATTGGAGAAAAGGAAAAAGATAATAAGGAAAACGGAAATGTAAGAAAAGGAAAGGAGGATAAGAAGGAACAGAGAATGGAACAAAATAATATTAGCGAGTGAGGCAACCTGTAGAGTGTTACAATAATATTAGAGACAACTCAGATGAGGCAACCTGTAGAGTGTTACAATAATATTAGCCAGTGAGATAACCTGTAGAGTGTTACAATAATATTAGCGAGTGAGACAACCTGTAGAGTGTTACAATAATATTAGCGAGTGAGACAACCTGTAGAGTGTTACAATAATATTAGCCAGTGAGATAACCTGTAGAGTGTTACAATAATATTAG
>JAXRKP010001263.1:12500-50000 GCA_037039925.1 Doris montereyensis | reverse complement strand
TGGATCTGTATCCCAATTTCTATAGTTGTATTAGCATCACAGGTCATAATCACTGACCTGGACAAGACTATTCTTCTCTAGATCTCCTCCATATTTACTTTACTCCATACTAGCTGAAGATCCTTATTCCTATCACATTCTGCTTCATGCTTCTTTATAGCGTAGCAACCTCATTATCTTTGAAGATATTTAACTGTGTCACACTTAGGGGTTGCCCCAATGCCTCATTTGCATGAAAAAGAGTCCTGTTCTCAATTACTGTAATAGATTAAGACTTAGTTTGAGCAATTAGTTCCGCTACCATGATAAAAGACCTCGAAAACATGCATTTTCCTGCCTGCTCAAGGGTACGCTTATGGACGACATCAACAGCTCGTGTAACATACCCGGCAGATAGCTAGCAGATCTCGCATGGCGATGGTTAGGGTGATCGCCTTAATTGCTCTCGTGATGACAGGGGAACCTGCTCCATGCAACCCATTGATGGGAAGCTACTACATGTCATTTCTTAGTTAATTCAGGGATGGGGGTTTTCCGTTTTTCCCGGGTTTGGGTTCTTTGACACGACGAAAGGACCTCCAGGATTTTCAGATGAGACTTCCGAGATTTTGGTGTCGTCACCTTTAGCCAGGGCGTCGATGTTTCAGGGGGAAATGAAGAATCTTGTCAATTCTCGCAGGCAACGCCTGACTGACACCGGCCCCCACCGGACTGGAGCTCTTATCTGATGCCTGCAGGCTCGTCCTAATTTCAGGCTGAATAGCCATCGGCCATTATTGTAACCCTAATCGGACAGGGGATGGGGATTTCCGTGTTTTTGTCTTATTTTTATACACATACATGCACCAGCCATCCGGAAAAACATAGGGTCTGTCTAGTTAGAACGGATGTCCCAAATAGAGAGAGAGTCGTTATGGTATCTTATCGCCGTTTCTGAGAGAGAGACAGATAGGAAAAGGAAAGAGAGAGAGAGAGTAAAATTAGTAATACTGGTAGTAAGCCTAGGATAGTAGTATTGGTACTGATAGGAGTAGTAAATCTACATTATCTTTAACATTCAAGATTTCAAGTTTAATCGTATGCTTTTTGTTGTTGTTTTCAAGAATTATGCCTCATTCACTATTTCAAAAACATTGGTTTTGCCTTTTTCAAATGGGTTGGTTAAAGCTCATACTGGCAGGACACTACTGCTCCGTGCTTATAAGAGAGACTCAAGATCTCTAGATCTCTCTCTCTCTCTCTCTGAAAAATCTCTCTCTCTCTCTCTCTCTCTCTCTCTCTCTCTCTCTCTCCCTCTCTAAATCTGGAGCTCCTAGATCTCTCTCTCTCTCTCTCTTTCTCTCTTTCTCTCTCTCTAACATCACACTTCCATTGTTTGTCTCTCAGTCTCTCAGCGTCTCTCTCTCCCAATCAAATACATACAAAAACACACTCTTACATAAAATAACTATAATTAAGATTAGTTTACTTATCCTGAATGAGGCAAATGAAGTATTGTGTTGAAAATACGCTCCATATAATACTACACATGGGCTCTCAATGTGTTGTTTTTTTTTTCTCGCATGTTATTACTTTAGGGCAAGTCACATATGCTGGGGCTCAAAGTTTCGGGTTGTGGGTCTTACAAGTAAGGGTATTGAGCGTTTCCCACGCCCTCGGCCAATGAAATTTTAAATCCTTTGACAAGATTCGGTGTGTCGTTTTACGTACAAAACTAGCGAGTTCACCATGGAGCATCCTGATGATATCTAGATCTTCAATTAAACCCGTTGTCCAAAGCATTTTATGAATCTTCTCAACTGGTAGTATTTTCAAATCGCAGATATTAAAAACATAATATTGTGAAATTTTTTCCTTGTGAATATTTTTTGGGTGTGTGAAAATCAGCAATCCAGACAGAAGTCTACATTTTACCCTTTTCAATACTTTTACAATGGGTTGTTTGTTTAAAATTTGGCTTCTTTGCAGTGATCAATGGTCAGATCAATGTTGAACACACATTAAGAGCTGAAAAAACAGTTGAAAAATACGTGCAGAAGTTCCGTTTTTTGATCTTAAGTGAAAGAAAACGTATTCGTTTCCACCATATATTCTGTAAAACACCTAAAAAAATCAAACTCTAAATGAGAGTGAGAATACCATGAGACTACTGGCAACGAGACCTCATGGTCGGACAAAAAATATTTTTTTCGATCTGAGATCTAATAACGGTAATATTGCCGAGCTATTGTCTCGTAGTTCATGGAGCCTGGCAAGCTCTATTGGGAAATCATGAAATTTTTGTTTTTAAATTGTCTGGTTGGCTTTGCGGAATATTTTGTTTTTGGATTACTCTTAAATGTGCTTACGGACTTAAAATTTGCAAAAATGTAGACGATGATCGGACATCAGAAAGGAGACTGTGATCAGGTTAGATTCGGAGACCGTTCAGGTTAGATTCGGTTGCATTAGCAAAACCTGCTTTGGCTTATCGTGAGTGAAACTTATGTAAAGAAGTCCGGCAATCAATAGGCTTTCATGATTTATTATGTTCTAATAAATAAAGACAAGATAATTGGCAATACGGGAGGTTTAGAAGTCCATTACAATGATAGTGACTTTACGCTCCACTATGCACAGTCTCCTTGGCATAACAATACAATATTACTAAAAACGCATTTCAACGAGAGAGAGAAAAAATAATACTAATAGCACAGGTTCAAGTAGAGTTCAAGATTTGCCAGCCACCGCTCCCATCCCGTCCCGTATTCTGCGAAGCAATTATCGATCGATAAAGACAAGTTTGTGCTAGTCTAGTGGGGCGCTCTATGTGACTGTAGATAGTTAGAGAGGGGGGTTTTTGAGTGATGACGGGAGTCAGAAGTGATGAGGGGGGGGGGGGGGGGGTACGGGGAGAAAGGAACAATTGTCGTCAAAGGAAAATTGTTGCTGGTGCATCTCTCTTCTTCTCTCTCTCTCTCTCTCTCTCTCTCTCTCTCTCTCTCTCTCTCTCTCTCTCTCTCTATCGCTCTCTCTCTATCGCATCTCTCACTCTCTCTATTGGCAAAATTATAAGTCCTCACTCGTTAAAATTATAAGTTCAGTTTGAGCAGAATGGTACACACGATAAACCCGTAACACGTAATAAGGATAGTATAAAGGCGTACAATCACAGAATTTTACAAAAACGGGACAAAAGGCATTGGTTTTCATTTTCATCATCCACACGATCCGGATCCGCGAGTCATCTGATCAACGGTAAGGCACCGGCCGTGACTCCACGCCCGAGGTGTCGGGAAACACAAACACAGACTTCACATCTTATTGAGAACTAGGGAAAAGTCAGGAAACTAAACCAGATGCCCAAGCGTTTTTTCACTAAATAAACGCCAGGGAAACCTCGGTCGACGGACGCGAGCAGTTCACGTAACATTACGTACTGGCGTTGGACCTAGAATTTTCACAGTTATGCCCCTTGACTGAAAAACATGACTTTTAAATAGCTAATTTACTTGCTCCACAGTCCTTGCTATCTCTTAAAGTCATATATCTGGAATCCTCATGTTCTTTAGCTTTAACATGGTATTAACACTTGTAAAAAATATAACATGTATATTTTGACAAAAGACTCTCACCTGAATTTGAATATGTTCGAAAATGAAGAGAATCAAGCCCTTAGGGAAAGAAGTAGTTTAGCTTGGATTAGTAGTTTTGATTCAAGAATGTTCTGATAGAAGTATTCTGATGTAGATAGAGAGAGAGGGGGGGGGGGGGGTATACTTGAAGAGAACATTAGGGAATATTGTAGTTGTAGTAAAATGTTCTGGATAGAAGTAAAGTGACTAAAGTAAAATGCCATGAAAGAAAGTGAGTAAAAAATGATAAATATGATAGAAATTAGTGACTGCGATAAAAGAGGATGAAGAATGTTTGGTGAGAAGAGATGGATTTGAATGTAAAAAATGAAGATAAACGAAAGAAGAGATGATTCACTTGTTTTCGTCTGTTCTTGGGTTGTTTTCTTTTACTTTTTTGTGTTGTGTGTGTTTGAGTAATTATTTGGCTAGAGCCTATCTGGGGAGGGAGGGGGTTCACCTTTTTAATAACTGCTATGAGATGTTACTTGCACAACATGCACATGGCACCTGTGAAATTTCCACTCATGTTTTATAGAATCAGAGGATGAATAGTCTGCAAGACTATAATGGCTTGATATACTTTTGAACAACAAACCCTTAGACATATCTGGTAGTTATCATACAGCACTCGAACTCCAAAACGCTGTCTTGCCAGTCCAGCAATGTACTACTACAGGACTATGATGATAGTGATATGCACAGATCTCTTGAATTTTGATTCTATAAAGTTGGCATGTCTGATAACATTGGGTTTTTTTTATATTGCAGCCCTCTTCTTCGTATTTCTTGTACTTGTATTTAAATGCAATGCTCTTACGGAATATTGTTTTGAAATTTTAAAGGGAGCAAAAAGTTAAGGGTTTTTTTTTCAGAGCTTGTCCCCATCCCTGTAGTTATCTTCCCAGACTTCCGTTTTTTTGTCCGTGTATAGGGGTCTTGGAAAACATTTACGGATCTTGAGATTTGAGTGTAGTAGTAGTAGTAGAAGAAAGTTTAACCCATAATAATATTTGACATAATATAATACTGCTGTATTAATCAGGATGCTCATACCTAATTCTTGTATTGTATGTGAATGTGTATATATATATATGTCTGTATACGTATGTGTCTGATAGGGGAAAAGACAGAGAGAGATTGCGTCTTTCTCTGTCTGTCTGTGTGTGTGTCTCTCTCTCTCTATATATATATATATTTCTCTCTTGTCTGTCTCTCTCTCTCTCTCTCTGTCTGTGTCTTTGTCTCTCTATCTCCAGACCTGCCAGCCTCCCAAATGATTGTGAAATTCCCGATTTGAATGCCCTGTTCCTAACATCCTGAAACGGCTGACATTTCCACAAAAAACGTTTGAAAGTGAGAGAGAGAAAGAATCACTAAGAAAGTAAACTTGCCTTAAAATATTACTAAAACACGTTTAAACAAGAGAGAGAAAATAATACTCATAGCACAAGTTCAAGTAGAGTTCAAGATTTCTGAGTCGTATTCCCAAAGTAATTATCGATCGATAAAGACACATGTTTACGCTAGTCTAGTGGGATGGGGAGAATCGAGATCTTAACCGGTCACGGCGCTCTATGTTTGTCTTTCCATCCGTGTGTGTGTGTCTGTCTCTCTCGCTCTCTGTCTTTCCATTTCTATCTATGTGTGCGTCTCTCTTTGTCTGTCTCTCTCTCTTTCTCTGTGTCTTTCTTTATTTCTCTCTATCTCTATGTGTGTGTGTCTCTCTCTCTGCCTGTCTCTTTTCTCTCTAGCGTGATGTGAATCAGGTGAGTATAATTACCTTCTGGATAGGATGCAATTTTAACATAGGTTTTTACTCCTAACCTTGTGCTTGTACCTATTTACATGGGGTAATGAGTGTTAAATACCTTTCCTAATGAACACAAAGTTGGGCTTAGCTTTGCCAGATTCAAACACGGACCTCATAATCCCAAGTACATTTATGTTCTCTTTTGGTCTTCATTGTTAGATGTTTTTTGCTCCGCGTATGTCACCTAAGTAAATTCTCCACAAATTTTACTAAATGTCCTAAAACCTCTTCAAATCTTTTTGCCAGCCTGCAAACCCAGGACCTCAAGATCTTCAGTTTGGCAGCCTAACCAATTGATTGCCGACGCCACCAACCTGGTCACATTTAGTTTTATGCAATTTTCTTTTTCAGATAGAATCTAGCTTATTTAGGTTCTAAATCTGTATTCGAAAGGTATCCACAGGAGGCTTTCCGAAACTCAAGTCGGACTTACACAATGATCATGTGAGGATTTCTGGGCATTGCAAGTAGCTTGTCCAAACGATCCAGTTTTTCCGTTCGCCACAGCGTGAGTCGCAGGTTTTTCGCTAATTTTGGGTCCTATTCACCTTGCTCCCTGTCCTCTATACAACGTAGTAGCGTAATGTGCTTACACCATTGGAAAAACTCTATTCAAACCCTTTATAACCATGTGTGTGTTGTGATAGGAATGTGTAATACAATGTGCTCTCACATTCCTGTAAACAAGGGTGGTCGGACGCGAAAGCCAGTGGCGAGCTGGTGAAAGATGAGCTCACGTGGACATCTCTCTCTCTTCTTCAATGCTACGGATAGCTCAATGAATGATACTTGGCTCTGATTGATCAATCAGATTGTACTAAAAATAACAATGATACCCAATAGTCCTACTGATGTCAAAGTTGAAGAGCTCAACCGAGGTGAATAAAGTTTTTAAACGCCTCCGTAGAGCCATTTACGTAAGAAACTCAGAGAAAATGAGTCCACCATATGAAAGCTCATTCAATTTTGCGTATGAAACTACTGGTGTCATTAAATTTTGACTTTGCGAGTTACCACAACAGAGCTTTGTTTAGCGCGTCCTCAACCGCAATTCGCCACAGCCTTCTAACTAGATCAAATAAGCGGGACTGACTATTCGCTTGGCTCGGGCCGTGTGTGTGTGTCGTCAATTCAGTGTTAAGAAACAAATTATGCCATTTTTGCATTTTCTACAATAAAAAGACGTCTTGTAGTTTTCGAAGAATCGTGATAAAAATTGGGTTTGTTCTATGTATTCATGACTTCAAGTTTAAGAAGTATGAGTTTTGTGAGAGATAGAAGTTTAGATTAGGTGGTTTGGCCCATTTGAAAAATTTAACAAGTTTTTGAAAATGAAAAAATTCTGTAACGTGGTTTAATATTGTCCTACAGAAATGATTTTTGTATCAAATTACTCAGGTGATAAATTTCTTTCCAGTGATAGCAATTGTTTATCTATTGTTTACACTATTAAGACAATGACAATTGTCCTTATAATTTGTACAGGTATCACTAGTATGAGAACAATTGTTCGAATAACACACAGGCATACATATATATATATATACATATATATATATATATATATATATATATATATATATATATATATATATATATATATATATATATGTATATGTGTTATTGGGACAATATTATCCCATGGGAGTCCCTTCAGTTCAGCCAGCCAATGATAACGATAGTTTAGCAATATATACGTGCACTGTGTGTTTTTAGACACAAGAGAAGAATTATATGTCCCTCCTCCCCTCCCTCAGAAAATCGAAGCAGACAGCCGTCACAGACCATATATTTATAAGGAGAACACCTAATCTTAGGCTATAACTTACAACAATTAATAGTCCTTTTCAGGACTAGATCTAGATCTACAGTACTTTCAAAGCTTTCACTTTCTTCAGTTTCAGTTCAGTCCTTATTAGAACTCAATTTGGTTCCCAAATGGGGGAAAAGTGAAACATCCAAAACACAAACAAAAACCGTGGCTTTTTTAAGAGCAAACCCAAATTGAATGAACCGTTGGGAATTGAGAGGGAAGGAGCTGACCTCTGTTAGCGATACTATTTTCAAAGGATGTAGCCAAAAATGGTTTATTTAATAGTCGACTTTGTTAACTCCCCCTTACTTAATTCGGTTATCATCCATTCCCATGGTATTTGAATTAATGTTTTCCTGTGAACTTTTTTTGTTTTAATGGTTTGGTTGTTCTGAGAGGTAGACATGGATGGAAATCTAGAGGTACGAAGTCAATTTAAATGTTAGGCAGAACTTCTGTCATAATTACATCATTGCTAAGTTTAAGTAAATAAATCAACTTTTTAAAAAATGAAAAGATTTGATTTAAAACAACATTCTGCGCTAGATAAGGAAAATCATGGCATACGACCCCAAAAAAGAGAGATAACCGTAAAAATTGTAATGAAAAGTTGATCACTACCCAATTGCACGCTTGGGGGGGGGGGGTCCTGAGCATGTTTTTTTTTAAATTATTTGATATCTATATAGACAATTTTAACCACTACCATTGTACTTGGCATTTCTAAATAAGCTGAAAAAGATATTAAATTTTTTTTTTATCATATGGTTGCCATGGGAACGCAGCCATCTTGGATTTTCAAAGTGAAAATAACTTCATTTCAAATAGGCTTTTTCAGTTATAAATAAAATTGGCTATAATTTTGCCCTCCCGTTATTTGTTCAATATCTAGGTTCACCCAGTAGGGTTTTTTTTTTATTAATAAAACGGTTGTCATTTTATGAATTTTTTTGAAAATGCATATATATATCTATATATATTTAGCAACCTTTTCAAATTTTTGGCAAATTTAATCACGCAAAAATTTGATTGCAAAACTGAAGAGATATTGAAAAAAGCTACTGGATAAATTTTTCATATATTTTATAGATGTTATTATATACCAAATTAGGGACAATCGGGCAATAAAAAAGTAGATCGATATTACGGTCAAAAAGTAACATTTTGAGAAAATCGCATTTTAAACATTTTGTCCCGTTAGCTCAATGTTTTTCCAAATATAAACCTATAAAAGAATAATATAATACATTGAAACATCATACAATCATGAGAGGCTATCAAATACTTCATGTCGACCCTATTTCAACTGCTCCAGATCCCTTATATTCATGTCGGGATGGCATTTTTCTTTTAACGGGTACGCTAAATATTTCCCGTAATATTCAACGATCTTAGCTAATATTGACAATAATTAATTAGAAGTAGTTTCTTCAGATAGCGTGATGTGGGTACGGTAATTGAAATGAGTACCAACTTGATATACTTCAGACAAAATTTCCAGCTTTTCAGTAGTACAGCCGATGTGTTGAAGCTCAAGAAGTTTTGCTGGATCATCAAAACCAAACAAGCTGTTGACTCCAAAACAAAAGTTTCAAAAATCTTTTAAAATGAAAGAATCGATACTGAGCTTTGTTATGGTATGAATGTCAAGGAAACGAAACTAAGACGCTGAATCGTTTTGGGATTTTCTTCTGCTGGCAGTACTAGCCAAAAAGGAGGATGATTTGATGTTGATACACACACACAAAGTGGAAAATCTGTCAGTTACGTGTTTGGCACCATGTTTGTTTTTGGGAATTAGGTTCACATTACGAGTGCAATGCTGGCAGCTAATTGCCAGACTTGCTCCATAATCGAGCCTAGCCTCGTCTTCCTTTACTGGGCCTGGGCCGTTTTGCAGAGAAGCCTTGAAACGGCTACCATCACTATCATGCTTGCCTTACACACACCCCACCCCACCACCACCACCAACTAGACAGTCACAGATACTTGGGGCTCAATTCTATTATGATCAGGAAACCTTTAGAATACATTGAGGAAGGAGGCCTCGCATTCAATGCCAAAGTTCAATTAGCCTCGTCTCCATAGCAGTTTTGCTAGTGGTCGCTGGGCTCTAGCTAGCTTTGTGACTGAAGGGGCTGGGTCTAGAGGTGTGTGTCACTGTCAGCTAAGGGACGATCCTTCAACACCAAATATGTTGGGATTTTTAAACGTGTCTGATGGGAGTGGCACATGCAACAAAAAATTATCTCATTTATGTGATGGGGATGTGTTTGGGATTGTGGCACATATATTTAGCATTTTTCAAGAGTAACAGTTCAAGCAACATTGGCATTCGCTAGCATGTCATACTTTTGACATTGTGAAGAACAGGAAATCATGGTCACTGAGTGGTACCAAGTTGTTCTCATGATGCCATCTATAATGAGTTGCTAATTCGCTGACTTGTTGTTTGGCATGGTACTCATTGCATTTCACATTTTGTGGTTTTTAATTTATTTATGCTTTCCTTTTTTTATTTACAGTTATCACCTTTTCTCGCTAGTGAATGATTTGAGTTTTGGACGAATCAGGCAAGATGAATCCATCAGTAACCGTTGACAGCCTTGGGACGAATTTGAGAGCAACACCGAGTGGAACATCCGTCGTCAATTTTTGAGGCAAATATAGATGAACTGCCTATGGATCGTCTTATATGTCTGTCTCGATGTTTTGTCAACATGGCCGTATACGAGTGTTCTTATCCTAAATCCGTAATGGTTGAGGTTGAACATAGAAGTAGAGGATTGTTACAAGAAATTGAAAATCGTAGAAAGTAAGAATGAATGATATAGTTTATGCAAACTGTTTTGTTTGGAGTATATGTGACTCCTTGAAATTATTCCATGCAAGTCCATTCTAGTTTCTACTGTGGTGCCTCAGGATAATGATTAATTGAATAGCCAACAATCCCAAACCATCGTGGCGTTAGGACCGCATCCAGCATGGCCGGGTTTGGGTTTAACGTATTAACAAAATGGCCACCTCGTCGCAGAAAAGCCACGGGAATCCAATTTGTGAAATCAACTGAGGTCGTGGGGCAGTCCCCGCAATCCCTCGTCTGCAGCAGATGAATCAGCCGGTAGTGTACCTGGTCAACGAATGCTGATGCTGAGTTGAGCAAAGCTGGCTCTTCCACATATGGGCACACCTTTGTTAAATGTGTAGACCAATACTCCAGTCTGGAATCAAAGAGTTTTAGAGCGGGCGGCATCTCCCCCAGGTTACAGGATGCCGGGGCCAGCAAATCTAAACAGGGGTGGGGGTAAAGAGTAGTGGTAGTACTGCTGCTTCAGTGAAAAGCTTTCGACGCGCAGAAGAGGCTAAGCCTGTGTGTACGATAGATGAATACCTCAGGTCCTGGAAGGTAGAGAAAGATCCTGACATGGCAAAGCTGAGAAAATTAGCTTACGAGGTAGTCAATTTAAAGACAGACCGGCCAAATGCTAAAGACAAACTTCATTCTGCAGCAAATCGTGTGCCCATCCGAATTGAATTCAATATCGAGCCTGTCTTTCGGTGCGAGGACCACTGACTCTTATCTCTGTTATGTTTATATAGAGGGTGTAACCATAGCTTCAGGTCAAGGTCCCAAACGGAAAGATGCGAAGACCAATGCCTATGAGGCCGCCTTGCAAAAATCCTAATGCCTCATCTTCGAATCATCCCCCGTGACCTAACATCAAAAATATTACAGGTTTCAAAAGAGCCTTTACTTCCTCCTCTGAGCCATGTAAAGACGTGATGAAAGTGCAAGAAGTTCCGTCCCAGCATAAAGAGTCAAACATGGAAGCCGCCGGTTTGAAACGACGATACAACGAGTACAAACCGCTGGATGAGTTTGTGGTTGTGGAGCCCAAAATTCCCATCCAAGACTGCACGGCAGCTCACACTCTTCGACGCAGTGCTGATTTCAACCACATGCTTCTGGAGTACGAGTACTTCTTTAAAGGTGAGGCAGCCAGATGCATCTTAAGAATCGAGAACCAGGTTCTGGCAGACGTGAATGGCATCTCCAAGGTGTCTGCCAAGAATACGCCTCCGTGCAGGCCCTCCTGAAGCTCAAGAAGTTTTGCTGGATCATCAAGACCAAACAAGCTGTTGACTCCAATACAAAAGTTTCAAAAGAAGAAATGTTGAACGAGCTGAATGAGCAGTCTGACAGTATAAGCAACGATAACATCGGCAACAAGCTTCTGCGCAAGATGGGATGGTCTGGGGTGGAGTGGGCAAGGATGGGTCTGGAATCGCTGAGCCTGTGTCTCAAAAGTGTCTTGAACAGGGAGGGCTTGGGATTGAGTTCCGCAAAGGGAATAACGGACGAATTTCGTAGAAAGATTAAGGATGTCATTGAGACATATGCAGCCTCCGACAATCAGGAAGATCTTGTGTTTTCAAACGATTTTAGACTGAAGAAAGACAGATCATTCATGACGAATGTCGACGGCTTAATCTCCCGCAGTAAAAGCAAAGGGAAGGGTCAGAAGAGATATCTGTGTGTTCGGAGGAAAAGATCTGTGAGTCAGCTGTTTGATCATTTGATGTCTGTGGGTGGCGAGACGGCAAGGTATCAGCTAGTTCCCCCAGGGCAGGAGTTAGCCATCCAATCCTCTAGTTCTGCTTCTCCAAATGCCTATAGATCTCAACAACCTCAGCTTTCTGAAGCGTGTCCAAGACCCCTTGGCTCATTGTACGATTCCAGTTGCACCACAAATAATGGTGCAGTGAACACTTCCAAACAGTTTCTCCTACAGAACAGAAACAGCCCAATTCCAAATCATGTGACTTCCCTGTAAATGCTAACACTGGTGTCGGGATACACGGCAGATCGACCCCTTGAACCAAACGGGAGATGTTCCAGATTTGACGGGACCAACAGCAGAAATGGAAACAATTTTGTTGGCAATCGGCAGGGTTCTTTTGAAAGTTGTCGTCAAAACCGATTTCTGGGTAATTTCGGAGATCACAACATTCAAAGCAATGGAGCCAGTTGCCAGTCATCGTCATTGGCTAGAGGGCCAGGTACCAACATTTCGGGACACGGAAACGTCTAGTACTAACAGAATGGCTTTCACCTCTCAACGTCCCGTGGACTCGTGTATAATAATAGAGGCAATGCTCAGAATAACATGGGATTCACTCCCCAGAATAACCACGGCAAACTGACATATCCTACTCAGTCCAACTCACCTTCTTTCAGGCCAATGGGAAACAACATGTCGTCAGGCAGCCCACAACCGGGTACGATGGCCAGTGGATTTCAACAGAACAATGTAAACCCGCATGTGTTCAACAACCAAGGTAGGGATGCTTCAATTTCAAGGTCATCAAAACAATACGGCGACCAGAATGGCACTCAACAATGTGGGGACGCCTATGCCTATGGGAGGGGCTCATCATATGCCGTCCCCCTCAGGGCATGGGTCAAAGTCAAAGGGCGGTGAATCCAAACTGGAATGGCCCTGGTGGTTACGACGGTGACGGGCGGGCAGTGGGGCATGTGTGCCAGTGGTGCAAGGGAAATGAACAATGCATATCCCGATCAGTACATGCAGCAACAAGACATGGGCTCCAGAAATGTTCATCCACAACACACCATGGGGGGCTATTACAGGTGACATTGGCTTTGACAGGAAGCTTGATGGAACTGGATTGCGAGGATCAGGGCTCGGTCGTTTGGCGGGGGTGGTTGGATTTTTACCAGGGGAAATCATTGGTTTTCATGAGTATTTTCCCCTGAAAACTTTGAGATGTGTTTACTGTGTATATTTCATGTTCTTACACTAAACATTATAAATTTTGGGATGTGAGAATGTCAAGTATCCATAGTTTGCACACACCACATTGGGTGGAGACTAAACATTTGTAAACATAACTACACCTACACAGGTCGGGGGGGCTACTGATACTGGTGGTAGGTCCTACTTCTTTCCTTTCATTTTTTTCACATCTTTATTTTATCTTACTGTTTCCTTTCACCCGCCTGATACGACCTCATATATATATATATATACTTTTTTATATATATATATATATATATGGTGGATGGGGTTTATTTCAATGAAACAAATAATTTACCCTGAGATCACCGCATATGTCTAGTAGGCAGTAGTGGGTGTTTCTGTAGATCCTTCTTTTTTTCCTTTTCACGTCTTTCATCTTTGCTGTTTCCTTTTTCACCATAAGCAGAAAACTGCATGTGAATTATGATGGATGGGGTCAAAGTATAGTTTTTAGGGTTATTTTGCTCTCAGTCTCTCAGAAAGATTTTTAAATTAATGTGTTTATGTTTTTCTTGTTCTCATTTTCTGTTTTGTTTTTAACTAGGATCTCAATGTTGTGTACTTCTACTTCTACTATTTTCTTGACCAGAGAGAAATTCCTCTTGTAGTAGATTGGACTCAGGAGTTAATAGCAATCTTTTATTTTTATGAAGATTGTGAACTTTGATGATGTCAATGTCATGCTGAGAGGAGAGATAAATGACACTCTATTGATGTCAATGTCATGCTGAGAGTTAGAGATAAATGACACTCTATTGATGTCAATGTCATGCTGAGAGTGAGAGATAAATGACACTCAATTGATGTCAATGTCATGCTGAGAGTGAGAGATAAATGACACTCTAGTGATGTCAATGTCATGCTGAGACTGAGAGATAAATGACACTCTATTGATGTCAATGTCATGCTGAGACAGAGATAAATGACACTCTAGTGATGTCAATGTGTGTGAGACTGAGAGATAAATGACACTCTAGTGATGTCAATGTCGTGCTGAGACTGAGAGATAAATGACACTCTAGTGATGTCAATGTCGTGCTGAGACTGAGAGATAAATGACACTCTATTGATGTCAATGTCATGCTGAGACTGAGAGATAAATGACACTCTAGTGATGTCAATGTCGTGCTGAGACTGAGAGATAAATGACACTCTAGTGATGTCAATGTCGTGCTGAGACTGAGAGATAAATGACACTCTAGTGATGTCAATGTCGTGCTGAGACTGAGAGATAAATGACACTCTATTGATGTTAATGTCGTGGCGAGACTGAGAGATAAATGACACTCTAGTGATGTCAATGTCGTGTCGAGACTGAGAGATAAATGACACTCTAGTGATGTCAATGTCGTGCCGAGACTGAGAGATAAATGACACTCTAGTGATGTCAATGTCATGGTGAAACTGAGATAAATGACACTCTAGTGATGTCAATGTCGTGCTGAGACTGAGATAAATGACACTCTAGTGATGTCAATGTCGTGCCGAGACTGAGAGATAAATGACACTCTAATGATGTCAATGTCATGCTGAGACTGAGAGATAAATGACACTCTATTGATGTCAATGTCATGGTGAGACTGGAGAGATAAATGACACTCTAGTGATGTCAATGTCATGGTGAGACTGAGAGATAAATGACACTCTAGTGATGTCAATGTCATGGTATGGTGTGTCATATGTGTAAGTGTGGCAGTATTTTTGGTTTCTGTCCTAAAATACACCATATACACTTGTGTACACTGTGCAGTTGTAAAATGCAATCAACTTGTGTTATGCATACCTACAGTTGTTTAAATAATGTATGTGTACACTTGTGTACACTGTGCAGTTGTAAAATGCAATCAACTTATGTGTTATGCATACCTACAGTTGTTTAAATAATGTATGTGTACACTTGTGTACACTGTGCAGTTGTAAAATGCAATCAACTTATGTGTTATGCATACCTACAGTTGTTTAAATAATGTATGAATACACTTGTGTACACTGTGCAGTTGTAAAATGCAATCAACTTATGTGTTATGCATACCTACAGTTGTTTAAATAATGTATGTGTACACTTGTGTGTACTGTGCAGTTGTAAAATGCAATCAACTTATGTGTTATGCATACCTACAGTTGTTTAAATAATGTATGTGTACACTTGTGTATATATCATGTATCATTTATTATGTACAGTGCAGCATGGTTACCTCAAACTCCTCCAGGTTGGGTCAATGAGTTCAAGATTTCTGTGTCGCGCCACCTATCCTACCCCCACATCATCCATCACAAAAACATCCCTGTGTCAGTCGTATCAGGCATAGATCTAGAGTTTATTCACCCAGCACTTTTCTGTTTCTGTGTTCAGTGGGACGGCTCAGGTCAAAGTGAAGTTATGCGTTCAAACTAAACTCAAATGGTGCCATGTACTACGAAACAAACTGTACGATGGGAAGATTAATGAGTGTGGTGTGCATATATCATCAGCACCTTTTCAGTCGAGGAAGGCTTTAAACGGCACATAATTGCACTGAACAGCAGACTGCTTTTTCGAGAGGATAAGATCCTGACAAGGGAAGAAAAAACGACAACAAAGTGAATAGCGAACAACCCTTCCCCTCCCCCAGCCACGCACACCTTTTCCTTATCAAATTTAACGTTAAACTAAGAATACTGCCTTGTATATATATATATATATAATGAAGAGGGCTAAGTGACTATTCTTACTTTATATTTCTTTTGTCTCCATAAAATTTTACAATTTAAGCATTTTTTAGTATTTTGTTTACATTTTATTGGTGTTCAGTAGTTAGAGATTTTCTTGTTGTGATTTGAGAAAGGCATGGTGCTGGTACAAAGAAAATAGAGGGATTAAAAACAGACGAGTTTGACTCTTGAGATTGTCATGAATTCAAGTTTTTCACGTTGGAGATTGGCATGCTACACTGTATACTGTATGTTATTTATACGTGTGTCATATGTGTGTGTGTGTGTGTGGATCTGACAAAGGTGAACATTTTGAAAATGCACTTTGTTTGCATAAACTGATAGTACTTAGTGATAGTTTAATGTGTTCTGCGCATTGTAAAAATTGGTTGGATTTTGGCGGGAGTTACGATTCTTTTTGTAAGTGTAAGAAGAATTTCAAGGGTGCAGGAAATCTCTTTTTGAAAGACTCATTTCCAATTTTTTTTTTGTTTTAAAGAAAGTTTCCAGCTATGTGCTAGAGATACTTTTTTAAACACATTTGTGTAAGCACTTTCAATGCGAAATATTTTATTCACTATTTTAACTGAAAAGGCAAAGAACTCAATTTTGATATATATAAAAGAATTACCTCAGCTATTTTCTCGGTTTGTAATTGAACCCCTTTCACCGTACGACATGTTTTATCAGATCCATACATATATAAGTCATATCTTCAGTAATGAAATACATACACATACATGTATAATTGTGAAATACATCATGTACGTTATTTGTACTTCGTATTTGTCCACAAGTTCAGAGAGAAAATTTAGACATTTGATTAGAAACTCAAATTGTTCCTGGTATTTAAAAAGAAAAAAATGTAAACATAAGATACACTACAATCTATTTAATTTGAACTGTCTGTTGATTTGTGATTTGATCCCATTGCATGGATACAACAATGTCATTCTTTTCTCCTCCCCCCCCCCTCCCCCCCTCTCCCCATACAGTCTCCTGCCCCTTAGAAAATCATGCTACTTTATTTTGATTATTTGTGTTAGTTTAATTGTTATTCTGTATTAATAAGTCAATTGTTATAGTTATATTAATATTAGTATTAATTATTCTTTGGTTTCGGATCGCTTGATAAATTGTAGGGTGGGGGGGTTCAAGACTGTCCAGTTACTACGTGACATGCTCATGTGCTTTGATGAAACATAAAGAATAAGTTAATCATTGTGAGTGATGATAGTCATATGATTAATATGAACATGAATGAGTCATACATGTACAAGTACAATGAGGATAATGAAGATGTAAATGTGAGGTGCCCAACTCTTTCCTCATGACAGATCGCTATTTCCTCTTCATTCAGCTTGAAATCACCACATATGGTGGATGGGGTAAATTTCATAAAGTGAAACAAAGTTCAAATCTAATCTCAACCAGGATCTTGTCACCATCTACACTAAACTCCGTGACTTTAAAAAATTTTTTTTATTCAAGTACTTGTGTGTTGAACTGAAATTGAATTCTTTTTTTAAGTCTTGAATTTTTTAATTTGTTCAAGATTTTGAGAAGCAGGTCCTTGTAAACATAAAAATAGTCTTTGAGTTGCAATTAAAATGTTGAAAAATGTTCTGACACTAGTGATACACAATTAACAGAGATGTTTTAACTTGAATTAAAGATGCATGTACTAAGCCTGGTGTTGAGTGAATCCGTACCTTGTCGTCGTTATTGATATCTTGCAAGACACAAAGTCGTAAGTTCAAGCCCTGGCAAGTTGAAAATTTTTCTCTGGGTTTTTGGAGTAAATCATCCATACCCCCTGGTCCAGGTAGGTGGATTGGCACCTTTAGTCCCATCGGAGAGGGATGATTAAACGGAGCTCTTCTTAATTTTATGTGCAGATCACAACACTCTTTGAACGTTAAAAATTCCTTTGTTTGTTTAACAAAGCAATCCGGGCAAAATAAGAAATCCGACCAAAACTCCTGAGAGAGAGTTAATCTTAATTCATCCTGAGAGGATCAGTGGACGGGGGCATATTCGAATGAGACAATAAATGATAATTCCTCCACATTATTAATTGAAATTGTTTCGAGCTTTTGTGAGAGCTTTTCACCAAGGTGAATTATGTCCCTAGTTTTTGCTTTGTACTTGTACATATAAAATATGTATGTGATTTAAAGAGTGTTAGTATTACTTTGGTACTTGTACTGATTGGGTTTTTTTACAGAATTTGAATGTGGTTTTAGCGTAAGTTTTAAGTCTGGTACGGCAGTAATCTTGAATTTGATGATATAAAGAGGGAATGAGGTGAGAGTTTGGAATTTTGAAATGTCGTTGGTTGAGTGGGAACCCTATCTACACTACAGTACAATAGAAAAGAGTAATACTAATAGTAATACAAAATAAAATGCCCACATGCTGCTAGAAAGTCTTGCTTTGGTTTTCAGTTTCAGGTTTTGTAACTATATTTCAACTTGAGTTTGACTTGAATTACTATTACTATGTGCAGTTGACTTAAATTTGACTCACGATTTAAAATTCACCAAATAAATCTCGCCTGAGGCAAACTTGTTGTTTGTTTGTATTAATATTTATTTTATTATTACTATTACATGTACTAGTATTACACACAGTTTATTGCAGAAATGATTGTGTGTCCAGCGTCTCATTGTATGATTATCGTAGATTGTGATGTATTCTCTATATGTTTGTCAAGAAGACTGTTGTATGTCTAACTCTAGCGTGTAGTGTTCTCTCTCTCTATATATATATATATATAGGCTTTTGACCATATAATACTACTTATACTTATAATAAAATGTAATAGTAGTTGCTGGATAAACACACGTTACGTAAAAGCACACTGTATAAACACACGCTTACATCTGCTACTAGAATTTTTACTATATAATTACACTTGTAACAGTGTGTAGAGACACGGTCAACACACATAAAAGCACGCTTTGACTTTGATTGCATCTTCACACATAGCTATCTATTACTATTACATGTATTGGCCTTAGAATTATATGGGTCTTTTGGTGTGTAGTCAGTGATATTTTTGTCAGATAAGAGAACAGATAATAGGCTGTAGCGAACAAATTACTTCCAACCCTCTTATATATATCGACATCACTGGGACCACCAAATTTTGTCGATATATATAAAACATTATCGGTGTATCAGTGCAACCAAGGGGACACCACCCAAAAAAAGCTATAATACAATGTCAATCAAAGGTGATCTGTGACAACTACAAACTACAAAGGACCATGTTTGAAGAGGGTGAGAGCAATGCTGGCTTCTATTTTGCTGATGTGAAGAAGTCATTGATGATCGCCTGTTTCTGTATGTAGTGAATCAATTCACACACATTGTCTTCCGCCTGTGCAATCACATCAAACAGTGCGTCACCTTTGAGTAGTTCAGTCTCAATGGCTGCTTTTGCTTCCGTACTTGTGAAGCAAGTTCAGGTGGTGCAGCAGTCTGCTCATCTTCATCTGACTCAGGTGAAGGTTCTTCCATCAAGTCAGTGACTTCACGTTTTCATCGATGTTAACATAATCTTTTGGGTCTTTCAATCGGAGGATGTCACTGAGCATCTCACTCTCAAACAAGTTTCCAAGATCTGAAGATGGCTTACATTCTTGAGTCGGCCCACACTGATCAGTAAATGGGGTTTTTTCATCAGCAGCTTGGCTTTCAGTTTCACTAATCGATTCACCGGACATTTATGTGGTCTGTAGACTGATTATTGCCCGCACTGACAAAATTGGGAGATCGATATAACTTGGGGTTTGAGTCAAATTTTCATCGAAATATCTGTTTTTTTTACCAATACTAATAATATATACGGGGAAAAACGGAACTTTGATATGACGTCGATATATGTAGGATGTCGATATATGTGGGTTGGACTAGTTACTAGGACAAATGTGTTAGTCTTCATCCGTCATTGTCATGTCGAGCTTCGTTAAATTGCTGTCTGTCTGAACACCGCCAAGTGAAGGTGTCACTCAGATAGTCTTTTTGTCATGTCTAGCCAACATTCAATATCTGTTACAAGTCTCAGGGATTTCCTGACTATCAAAGACTTGAGTAGACTAGCTGTCTTAACTTTATGTGGATTGCAAATTTATCGATCGCTAATCCGAAACACATCTCAATGCATAGGATTGAAACGTTAGATTGCGATATGATTGGTAGCGGCAAGTGAAAACTGTAGAGTGACAAGTGATACTCGACACCCTTACGCCGCTAGGAGAAAGTAAGGATGAGCTGATGCTCAAAGTCAAAGGTCGTTAGTGATTGGCTCTAGAAGAATCCGATTTGTGTGCAAGTGTGATTATACAGGGGCATAATCAATGTAAATAATATATCATTGCATGATATCTTTTACCAGTAGACTTTCTGCATTAGATGAGTTATCTTCTATTGAGTTCACATAAACATGCGGTATGTATAAAAAAGCATGCTTTTACTGGCACCCAAAGGGTGTTCGTTTATCCAGCGACTACTGTATTAGTATTACTAGTAGTAGTATAAGTATCAGTACAAAACAATGACAGTGACAGTAACTTGCGTAAACATTTGATCATTTTGAAAAACAAAAAACTGCTCTAAAATGATACATGTACAGTAGTCGCTGGATAAACGCAAGCGTATTTTTTTTATAATAATACTAATACTAATACTATGTGTTTCTAGGAACAATATTTATATTTATACAAAGTAAATGTTTGGTCTGTGGATGTAGGCGTGCGTTTATGTAGAGTGTGCTTTTATAAAGTGTGCTTTTATTTTTATCTAGCGACCACTGTATTGATATGTTAATTGTTATTAGAAGAATCAAAATTTGGTGTTATTTGGGTGATTGGCACTGTATTGATATGTTAATTGTTATTAGAAGAATCAAAATTTGGTGTTATTTGGGTGATTTGATGTGTTAATTGTTATTTATTTGGGTATTGGGTGATTGGCGGGCACTGTATTGATATGTTAATTGATATGAATTGAATCAAAATTTGGTGTTATTTGGGTGATTGGCGGCACTGTATTGATATGTTGTTATTAGAAGAATCAAAATTTGGTGTTATTTGAAGAATCAAAATTTGGTGTTATTTGAAGAATCATAATTTGGTGTGATTTGAAGAATCATAATTTGGTGTTATTAGAAGAATCATTATTTGGTGTTATTAGAAGAATCAAAATTTGGTGTTATTTGAAGAATCAAAATTTGGTGTTATTAGAAGAATCAAAATTTGGTGTTATTAGAAGAAGAATCAAAAGTTGGTGTTATTAAAAGAATCAAACTTTGGTGTTATAAGAAGAATCAAAATTTCGTGTTGTTAGAAGAATCAAAATTTGGTGTTATTAGAAGAATCAAAATTTGGTAGTATTAAAAGAATCAAAATTTGGTGTTATTAGAAGAAGAATCAAAAGTTGGTGTTATTAGAAGCATCAAAATTGGGTGTTATTAGAAGCATCAAAATTGGGTGTTATTAGAAGAATCAAAATTTGGTGTTATTTGAAGAATCAAAACTTGGTGTTATTTGAAGAATCAAAATTTGGTGTTATTTGAAGAATCAAAATTTGGTGTGATTTGAAGAATCATAATTTGGTGTTATTAGAAGAATCATTATTTGGTGTTATTAGAAGAATCAAAATTTGGTGTTATTTGAAGAATCAAAATTTGGTGTTATTTGAAGAATCAAAATTTGGAGTTATTAGAAGAATCAAAATTTGGTGTTATTAGAAGAAGAATCAAAAGTTGATGTTATTAAAAGAATCAAAATTTGGTGTTATTAGAAGAAGAATCAAAATTTGGTGTTATTAGAAGAATCAAAATTTCGTGTTATTAGAAGAATCAAAATTTGGTGTTGTTTGAAGAATCAAAATTTGGTGTTAGAAGTATCAAAATTTGGTGTGATTTGAAGAATCAAAATTTGGTGCTATTAGAAGAATCAAAATTTGGTGTTATAAGATTAAGAAGAATCAAAATTGGGTGTTATTAGAAGAATCAAAATTTGGTGTTATTAGAAGAATCAAAATTTAGTGTTATTAGAGAAGAATCAAAATTTGATGTTATTTGAAGAATCAAAATTTGGTGTTATTAGAAGAATCAAAATTTGGTGTTATTAGAAGTATCAAAATTTGGTGTTATTTGAAGAATCAAAATTTGATGTTATTTGAAGAATCAAAATTTGGTGTTATTAGAAGAAGAATCAAAGTTGGTGTGATTAAAAGAATCACAATTTGGTGTTAGAAGAATCAAAATTTGGTGTTATTAGAAGAATCAAAATTTGGTGTTATTAGAAGAATCAAAATTTGGTGTTATTAGAAGAATCAAAATTTGGTGGTCTTTGAAGAATCAAAATTTGGTGTTAGAAGTATCAAAATTTGGTGTTATTAGAAGAATCAAAATTTGGTGCTATTAGAAGAATCAAAATTTGGTGTTATAAGAAGAATCAAAAGTTGGTATTATTAGAAGAATCAAAATTTGGTGTTATTAGAAGAAGAATCAAAATTTGGTGTTATTAGAAGAATCAAAAGTTGGTGTTATTAGAAGAATCAAAATTTGGTGTTATTTGAAGAATCAAAATTTGATGTTATTTGAAGAATCAATATTTGGTGTTATTAGAAGAATCAAAATTTGGTGTTATTAGAAGAAGAATCAAAAGTTGGTGTTATTAAAAGAATCAAAATTTGGTGTTATTAGAAGAATCAAAATTTGGTGTTATTAGAAGAATCAAAATTTGGTGTTATTAGAAGAATCAAAATTTGGTGGTATTAGAAGAATCAAAATTTGGTGTTATAAGAAGAATCAAAATTTGGTGTTATTAGAAGAATCAAAATTTGGTGTTATTAGAAGAAGAATCAAAATTTGGTGTTATTTGAAGAATCAAAATTTGGTGTTATTGAAGAATCAAAATTTGGTGTTATTAGAAGAATCAAAATTTGGTGTTATTTGAAGAATCAAAATTTGATGTTATTAGAAGAATCAAAATTTGGTGTTATTTGAAGAATCAAATTTGGTGTTATTAAGAATCAAAAGTTGGTGTTAAAAATCAAAATTTGTTATTAGAAGAAACAAAATTTGGTGTTATTTGAAGAATCAAAATTTGGTGTTATTTGAAGAATCAAAATTTGGTGTTATTAGAAGAAGAATCAAAATTTAGTGTTATTAGAAGAATCAAAATTTGGTGTTATTTGAAGAATCAAAATTTGGTGTTATTTGAAGAATCAAAATTTGAAAGAATCAAAATTTGGTGTTATTAGAAGAATCAAAATTTGGTGTTATTTGAAGAATCAAAATTTGATGTTATTAGAAGAAACAAAATTTGGTGTTATTAGAAGAATCAAAATTTGGTGTTATTTGAAGAATCAAAATTTGGTGTTATTAGAAGAAGAATCAAAAGTTGGTGTTATTAAAAGAATCAAAATTTGGTGTTATTAGAAGAATCAAAATTTGGTGCTATTTGAAGAATCAAAATTTGGTGTTATTAGAAGAATCAAAATTTGGTGTTATTAGAAGAATCAAAATTTGGTGTTATTAGAAGAATCAAAATTTGGTGTTATTTATTTGAAGAATCAAAATTTGGTGTTATTAGAAGAATCAATATTTGGTGTTATTAGAAGAAGAATCAAAATTTGGTGTTATTTGAAAGAATCAAAATTTGATGTTATTAGAAGAATCAATATTTGGTGTTATTTGAAGAATCAAAATTTGGTGTTATTAGAAGAATCAAAATTTGGTGTTATTAAAAGAATCAAAATTTGGTGTTATTAGAAGAATCAAAATTTGGTGTTATTAGAAGAATCAAAATTTGGTGTTATTAGAAGAATCAAAATTTGGTTTATTAGAAGAATCAAAATTTGGTGTTATTAAGAAGAATCAAAATTTGGTGTTATTTGAAGAATCAAAATTTGGTGTTATTAGAAGAATCAAAATTTGGTGTTATTAGAATCAAAATTTGAAGAATCAAAATTTGGTGTTATTGAAGAATCAAAATTTGGTGTTATTAGAAGAATCAAAATTTGGTGTTATTTGAAGAAGAATCAAAATTTGGTGTTATTAGAAGAATCAAAATTTGGTGATATTAGAAGAATCAAAAGTTGGTGTTATTAAAAGAATCAAAATTTGGTGTTATTAGAAGAAACAAAATTTGGTGTTATTAGAAGAATCAAAATGTGGTGTTATTTGAAGAATCAAAATTTGGTGTTATTAGAAGAAGAATTTTAGTGTTATTAGAGAAGAATCAAAATTTGGTGTTATTTGAAGAATCAAAATTTGGTGTTATTTGAAGAATCAAAATTTGGTGTTATTAGAAGAAGAATCAAAATTTGGTGTTATTAGAAGAATCAAAATTTGGTGTTATTTGAAGAATCAAAATTTGATGTTATTTGAAGAATCAAAATTTGGTGTGATTTGAAGAATCAAATTTGGTGTTATTGAAGAATCAATATTTGGTGTTATTAGAAGAAGAATCAAAAGTTGGTGTGATTAAAAGAATCAAAATTTGGTGTTATTAGAAGAATCAAAATTTGGTGCTATTTGAAGAATCAAAATTTGGTGGTATTAGAAGAATCAAAATTTGGTGTTATTAGAAGAAGAATCAAAAGTGGTGTTATTAGAAGAATCAAAATTTGGTGTTATTTATTTGAAGAATCAAAATTTGGTGTTATTTGAAGAATCAAAATTTGGTGTTATTAGAAGAATCAAAAGTTGGTGTTATTAAAAGAATCAAAATTTGGTGTTATTAGAAGAATCAAAATTTGGTGTTATTAGAAGAATCAAAATTTGGTGTTATTTGAAGAATTAAAATTTGAAGAAGAAGAATCAATATTTGGTGTTATTAGAAGAATTAAAATTTGGGTGTTATTAGAAGAATCAAAATTTGGTGTTAT
Organism: Doris montereyensis; assembly: GCA_037039925.1. Taxonomy (NCBI): domain Eukaryota; kingdom Metazoa; phylum Mollusca; class Gastropoda; order Nudibranchia; family Dorididae; genus Doris; species Doris montereyensis. The sequence goes on along the minus strand of JAXRKP010001263.1, from coordinate 25,340 downwards.
TTGAAGAATCAAAATTTGATGTTATTTGAAGAATCAAAATTTGGTGTTATTTGAAGAATCAAAATTTGGTGTTATTAGAAGAATCAAAAGTTGGTGTTATTAAAAGAATCAAAATTTGGTGTTATTAGAAGAAACAAAATTTGGTGTTATTAGAAGAATCAAAATGTGGTGTTATTTGAAGAATCAAAATTTGGTGTTATTAGAAGAAGAATCAAAATTTAGTGTTATTAGAGAAGAATCAAAATTTGGTGTTATTTGAAGAATCAAAATTTGGTGTTATTTGAAGAATCAAAATTTGGTGTTATTAGAAGAAGAATCAATATTTGGTGTTATTAGAAGAATCAAAATTTGGTGTTATTTGAAGAATCAAAATTTGATGTTATTTGAAGAATCAAAAATTTGGTGTGATTTGAAGAATCAAAATTTGGTGTTATTGAAGAATCAATATTTGGTGTTATTAGAAGAAGAATCAAAAGTTGGTGTGATTAAAAGAATCAAAATTTGGTGTTATTAGAAGAATCAAAATTTGGTGCTATTTGAAGAATCAAAATTTGGTGGTATTAGAAGAATCAAAATTTGGTGTTATTAGAAGAAGAATCAAAAGTGGATGTTATTAGAAGAATCAAAATTTGGTGTTATTAGAAGAATCAAAATTTGGTGTTATTTGAAGAATCAAAATTTGATGTTATTTGAAGAATCAAAATTTGGTGTTATTAGAAGAATCAAAAGTTGGTGTTATTAGAAGAATCAAAAGTTGGTGTGATTTGAAGAATCATAATTTGATGTTATTTGAAGAATCAAAAGTTGGTGTTATTTGGGTGATTGGCGGCCCTGTCGGTAGGTCCTATTTCTTTCCTTTCACTTTCCACGCTTTTTTATTTACTTTCAAATTATCTTTCATCTTGTCTATTCTTCTCAATTCACACTGAGACTGGAGATCGTCACATGGTGCAGGGTAAATTCTACTGAATCAGAACAAAAGAATTGAAGCTGAGAGATAGTTCAAATGAAAACGCTTATACTTATAGTTATAGTATAGTATACACATGCCACGCTTTACTTTATTTATAATCATAGACATCAAGTCAAGTCAAGTCTAGGATTAGCAAAAGGTCATTCAACATAACAGGTGATGCTAACTACAGAAAGACAGTTGAGTAAGATGAAAACAAGAGAGCAAATAACTTTTTCATCTAAGATATATTATTATATTATATATACATGTACATGTATTTGTTAATATACATGTATATGACAGTGTCTATTAAAGGTGAAAAACTGCCCAAACATCCTTGACATTGACAATGACATGGGGTTTTGTGCTATTTAGGCCAGAATACAGCCTCAAACATCCTTGACAATGACACAGGGTTTTGTGCTATTTAGGCCGAATACAGCCCAAACATCCTTGACAATGACACAGGGTTTTGTGCTATTTAGGCCCGAATACAGCCCAAACATCCTTGACAATGACACAGGGTTTTGTGCTATTTAGGCCGAATACAGCCCAAACATCCTTGGCAATGACACAGGGTTTTGTGCTATTTAGGCCGAATACAGCCCAAACATCCTTGACAATGACACAGGGTTTTGTGCTATTTAGGCCGAATACAGCCCAAACATCCTTGACAATGACACAGGGTTTTGTGCTATTTAGGCCGAATACAGCCCAAACATCCTTGACATTGACAATGACACAGGGTTTTGTGCTATTTAGGCCGAATACAGCCCAAACATCCTTGACAATGACACAGGGTTTTGTGCTATTGAGGCCGAATACAGCCCAAACATCCTTGACAATGACACAGGGTTTTGTGCTATTTAGGCCGAATACAGCCCAAACATCCTTGACATTGACAATGACATGGGGTTTTGTGCTATTTAGGCCAGAATACAGCCCAAACATCCTTGACATTGACAATGACATGGGGTTTTGTGCTATTTAGGCAATACAGCCCAAACATCCTTGACAATGACACAGGGTTTTGTGCTATTTAGGCCGAATACAGCCCAAACATCCTTGACATTGACAATGACACAGTTTTTGTACTATTTAGCTGAATACAGCCCAAACATCCTTGACAATGACACAGGGTTTTGTACTATTTAGGCTGAATACAGCCCAAACATCCTTGACAATTTTGTGCTATTTAGGCTGAATACAGCCCAAACATCCTTGACAATGACACAGGGTTTTGTGCTATTTAGGCCGAATACAGCCCAAACATCCTTGACAATGACAGGGTTTTGTGCAATTTAGGCCGAATATAGCCCAAGTATCCCGGATGTAAGGTATTTGCGTCGGGCCGTGCCGATAGATTAGAAGTAGAAGTCTAACTGGTTTCATTATATGTTTAAGTGAAATTCCAGTTTTTTCAAACGTTTGTTGCCATGTATCGTGTCCAGGGTTTAGGTTTACGAATGGCAAGGGCATCTTTCGTACTTCGCCTTCTTGAAAAACTTTAGAATCTTTTCTCAAGTTTGAAAATTTTCATTTGTATTTTAATATGATATTTAATAATAGCAAACGGCAAAAAGTACCCGAATGTCAATTAATAAAGGGTCAAATTTGAGTAAGAATAGAATAAGATAAGTGTCAATTTGTCTTTCACTGTTTGACCGCTTGGGCCGCGGTCCGAGTCTTGTCATCGGCAATCCTCGCCTCTTTCATTAGTTTCATTACTTTCAACTGTATCGTCGTTGATGAAACTAAAACCGAATCAAACCATGGAGGTGGTTGTACTGTAAGGTGCTACCGTTCAACAAGTTGGTTGAATTCATTTCCTTTCCTATTCCTTTCATTCTGTTCTTCGTTTTTATGGCACTGCAGGAATATTTGCTGGTCTGAGTGAGAATGAGAGTACCGGAGACTGAGAAATGAGAGTTACTGGAGAGAGACAATGCACCCTCCACCTTCGGTATCGATACAAATTTTTAAAAAGTTTACCAGTCCTAATTTAAATTATAAGATCTATATCATGGTTGCTTGCATGACTTGATTTACATTATACTTAACACTAGATTTAAAAATTCATTCTCTCTCTCTCTCTCTCTCTCTCTCTCTCTCTCTCTCTCTCTCTCTCTCTCTCTCTCTCTCTCTCTCTCTCTCTCTTTCTCTCTCTCTCTCTCTCTCTCTCTCTCTCTCTCTCTCTCTCTCTCTCTTTCTCTCTCTCTCTCTCTCTCTCTCTCTCTCTCTCTCTCTCTCTCTCTCTCTCTATCAATCAATAATCAACATGGTTCAACTTTAATTAATAGTAAATAGGCCTTGATAAGTATTGGAGTGCATCTCCTTGTTCTCGAGCAGGACTATCTAATCTACATGTAGATGTATCTAGATCTATGTAGACTCTAATAGACTAAGACTACGATAGGGTGGATTTTGATAGCACGCTGACACACACACACACACACACACACTTACTCTTAAATAAAAAATATAGCCACACTTAATTACAGGTAGTAAAAAATATACAAAATGTAGTTTGTAGGCCCACGATATAAATATTTTTAAAAAGAACAAATTGTAGGCCAGTACATATAATATATGTACTAGCCTACAGTTTGTTCTTTCTAAAATATTATAGCCTGAATCGTGGTTTTGCTGTATCGGCCTAGCCGACCCGGACATGGGCCAACATACTATTTCTAGTTTAGGCCGATACCTTCAGACCACATAACCTGAGATCATTGGTTTACGCTATTTGGGCAATTGTGTATTATTATTATATAATGTATTCATAATGTTCAAATAGGAAAAAAACACAAAAATACGTTTTGTGACAAATTCATCTTTATTTCAATTTCATACACATAAATAGAGGTGATTGAATTTGATTGTACAAGTCTTTTCAAGTCAGAGGAGAAAAAAACAACAAAAGAAAAGAAAAAGGTTGTGCAGAGGTAATCAGCAAGAAGCTACCATGTGTTGAAGTTTTCTCCCGCATGAAGCCTAATATGTGTACTGATATTTTATCTTAGTATTCTTAGTTTCAAATGTAAGAAACTGAAAAATATGAGAAAAAAAAATAAGAAAAGTATAATATTAAAATATTTTATCACAGAAATGCTCAGCTTCAATCCACCTGGAATCAACCTTTGACCTTCTGGTTTTCATCATAATAATATGCTGGCAAGGCGTATCAATCAAGTAAAAATAATATGTGTAAAACTTGTGTTGGTTAAAAAATTGAAGAAAATCACTGACAGTGACATAAAACTAACTGTTACTAGTGTTAGTTATTAGCTAATGTAATAATAAACATCTTCTAACTTCTTAGTTCTTCTATCATAGAAATTATATGAAAACGAAATTTAGAAAAAAATCCTTTTGGCGCAGTGGAATGTTGACCCACTGCTTGAGTGAAAGCATAAGAATAAGATAGAAAATACTTTTGACACAGTGGAATGTTGACCCACTGCCTGAGTGAAAGCATAAGAATAAGATAGAAAAATCCTTTTGACACAGTGGAATGTTGACCGACTGCCTGAGTGAAAGCATAAGAATACAAACAAAACAAAAGTCATAGAAACAATGAAAAAAGAAAAAAGGAACAGAATGAAATTAAAAATAAAATACAGAAAAGGAAAACACTTGTTTTTCTTCACTAAGTCAAAATCAATGATAATTAATTAGAAATAAGAATGAAAAACATAAGGAAACAAATTATTTTACAATTGTCACAAATATATATATATCCTATTTAGAACTAGATTTAAATGCTCTCTAACAAAAACTAAATCTACAGAATCAATTATTTTCATGTTCAAGTATGATTTTTTTAAAAGAAGCTATAATACAAAATATAAAGCTTAACAAAGTAAAAATCCTAATAATACATGTTTCAATACTGGCAAAGGGTAATTAGGCGCATTAACACATTCATAAATTAATGAGATTTTCTTTAACATAGTAAAGCATGGTAAATAAGAAACAAAAACATTATCAACGTAACAAACTTTAACAAAGTAATCACATCAACCAATTTTTTGTGTTTTATTGTATAAAGTTAGTTAATAATATATGTTTTATAACAATAATCGTAATAATAATAATAATAATAATAATAATAATAATAATAATACTGCTAGACAGTAACTAAACGTAGTTACCAAGTTAGATGAAAGTGAAATACACACAATAATGACTTGAAATTTATTCAAACAATGATTACAATCATGTAGGGCCTACATTGTATGAGGCAATAAACCCAACTCAATGGTGTTAATGAAAACAATGATCAAATGAGATAAAACCACGATCTGTTCACAGGTAGCTGAAATTTGAAATTATATTCAAATCATATTGAAAAATATTTCCAATACTGATGTGTAAGTAGATTTTTTTCTCTTGTGTAAATTTAAAAAGCTATGCTATAGTGCTGAATTATTTTAAAATCTCATTAGGAACTGGGCAAGATACAAACGCAATTGAAAATAATACTATTTTAACACTTAGGCCACAAACAGGTGTAATATATAAACCACGCATTGGTGAAATACTTTACTTGTAGATCCCAAATGGGTGGAAATACATACACTGTAAATAGGTCAAATACTTATTCTTTTAATTTATAGCAAACCACATTGCCAAATTAAAACAATTCAATGGGTTTTTAAACAGGATGAATCGCATTTCTCTTCTTCAATGTTGTTTCCAGTGGTCTCTTACCTGGAAATTGGGAGAAAATACTCCAAAGTTTTCTCCTGTGTATACAATTCAGGTACAGTTCTATTTAGTTTACCTATAAAATCACATTTATTTTTTTTTGTATCCAACTTTGCATTAAACTTAACATTCGGTAAATTAATAAGTATAAAACTAATTTACTATGGGAGCAAATTGTACATCAGTGAAAACAAGAATCAAATTAATGATTTAATTTCAATTGAAATGTATGAAAATGCAAAAGCTCGGAGTTGCAGATCGAAAATTGAAGTATAACAGCAATGACAATTCTATACAATAAAATGATCGTGAAAGATAAATCCGTAAAGTTTTAAGTGAAGGAAGCGGTGATCACAGCCAGAAATAAATCAACAAACAATCAAGGCAAAAATGAGGTTTTAGAAAACTCTCAAACACAATTTGTATCATACCCATCAAACGATGGAAATCTTAAAAAATATCACAGAATGACCAAAGCGCCATGTTAATTACTTGTTCGTGGTTAAACATCTGATTTAGTCACAAGCAACACCGCCTAAAAAAGCTGTAAAGTCTAAAGTGCATATTTGGAGAAATTATGTCACATTGATAAAAATGCCCTGTGACAATATAAATACTGCTGGCAATTAGAATACTGGTGCTTCAGCAAAAAAACAACAAAAGGACAAAAGAAAATTTGTTGAACGTTAATTGAAGCAAAACTCTGTGATTTCAAATTCCATACAAGAGTAGCATAAGTATAAAACAAACATTAATAAATCGGGAAAGTTAGAAGGCACTCACATGCCCCAAGTTAAATTTAGTAGCAGATATATGGATATGGTCTAAAGCTTGCTGTCTAAAGAAACTTAGATGTGGATGAGGACAGATCTACAAATCATTTTCCAAACTCCATCAAAAACGTTTCTTACACACCTACAACAGATTTGGTTAATACTGTATCATTCTGTTGACTCTTTAAATGGAAACGGGAGGACAGAACAAATCTCTCAAATTAGGTTCAAGATCACAAAGGATGGAATTCAATTGTTCTTTCTTCTAATACTAATTTTAACAAAATGAAAGATGAAAGAGAGCTAAAAGTATGTAAACTCTAGGAAAACAATCTTTTTTATTCAATTCGGATAATAAAAAGGCAACATTTTCATTACCAGTCAACTCCAAACAATAGCGCCCAAAAAAGGCATATAAAGACAGCTTTTTACTTTCATTGAACAGGGAGAACAGGGAAACCAAGTTGTAAATATTATTGAATCAAATTGAAATCAAATGGAGAACCTGCAAATAACAGTTTAGAGGAAAGATTTAATCAAAATTTTCTTAAAAGTTTAATATCTTTTTTCATGAGACAGTTGAATTCTATTGCTCTTCTTAAAAATACTGATTTAAGTTTGAACCACCCCCCCCCACCCCCATTTTGTACAATAATAATAATAATATGAACCATGGCATTAAAAAGAGCCAATGTTGAATTTTGCCATCATGAGAAACTCATATTGACATGAGATTTTCATTTTGACTGCTTCAAAATGTATTTACAAAATAAAACACTATCGGATTAGGGTAAGGTTTTCTTTAGTATGACAGATGCTACTTACGAAAAGTCTTAAAATAACTTTTTTTTCAAGATACGAAAAGAAGATTTGAGCTTATATTTAGCTTACACTTTTGATACCAAAGTGAATCTGAAATCAAGGAACCAACATTGGTAACTGATCTTATTTTTACATCTCACAGTGTGTCATCCCAAAGTGGAAAACAATTTAATCTAATCTAAACTACCGTAACAGAGATTTTAGAAAAGCTACTATTTCAATGATAGACGCACATTTTATAGTACCATTTGCAATGTGACGAAAATTTCAAAGACAACAAGTTCAAGGCGAAAGGAAAGAAACTTACTAACGAGTTACCTTTGTTACAAAGCTTCTATTATTGTCGCAGTCAGTTAACAACCCTGTACTATAAAACATTTATTGTTATAGATTAATAACGTTTATTGTCACAAAAGGTTCAACCCTGTACTATAAATGACATTTATTGTTATAGATTATAATAACGTTTATTGTCACAAAAGGTTCAACCCTGTACTATAAATGACATTTATTGTTATAGATTAATAACGTTTATTGTCACAAAAGGTTCAACCCTGTACTATAAATGACATTTATTGTTATAGAAGGCAAAAACCCCTATAATAACATTTATTGTCACAAAACATTTATTGGTTCAACCCTGTACCATAAATGACATTTATTGTTATAGAAGGCAAAACCCTTATAATAACGTTTATTGTCACAAAAGGTTCAACCCTGTACTATTAACAACATTGCCTCAGAAACTGGTACTAGTGTGCTGAAATAATGATGACCTTCATGGCAAGAAGTTTGAATTTCTGTTGTTTTATGCTCACCATTTATTGACAAGCATCCACATAAGTAAATTGAAAGGCACTTGGCTACAAAATTAAATGAAAAGGAAAATTCAAAAGAAATTCAGTAAGAATCAGACACTACTAAAACGTTGATAATGTCCACATGTGCATCTCATAACTTTATTCTCTTCAAGCAGAACATAAAATTACAATGTAGTGAGAAAATAAGTTCATAAACTGCTTTTCAAGTGTAGTGTATATACTATTATATTATAATTTTTATGAGGACAAATATGTTAGCAAAAAGGCATACTGGTATGAAATACTCTTTAGTGCAAACAAAGACAATCAAAAATAAAACGTTAAACATAGAAATAATCAATTTCATCTTTAATTTTTTCAAGTTGACAGTAATAATGATCGATTTGTTCAGTAGTTGGATTTTTTGTTACGTTATGCATTCGACTAGATTATGTAGTCACAATGAGACGCATTTTGTTGTTTTATACTCCATTAATTATGTTACATTTGTTTCGTGTCATGTAAATGAAGGCTATCAACCGTTTCACATCTTTTATAATACCATATGATATTATCAAGAGTCAGCAGCATATTTTCTAGTTATTCATATCTTTATATTTACAGATTTTGTTTTATTATTGAAAATCTCATGCATTTTCAACGATGTCGTTTCTTTTTAACTGTGCATAATGAAAAAGTTTAACCAAGGTAGGTTTGGTATTCCTTAAACAGTTTTGATTAAAATGCAGTTCCCAGACACCAACGGTGATCAGATTTGCTCCGTCTCATTCTGATGACGCTGCTGTCCACGCCAGCTGCCGCACTCTTGCTCCTCTTGTCGTCTCTCAACTTCCTTTCAGAAATGCGCAGCATGCCAATGTTTCTACTGGTCGCTGTGAGAGACTGGAGCAGGCCATCACCTGACTAAATATCCGAAGAGGAAAAAAAGACAAAAGAAAATGAATGTATCGTCATGTATCACTTAATATCACGTAAGTTTTAATCAGAGCTGTGGTAAGTGTCAAAACAATGATGAGCTAAGATCGAATGCATCTTCACATTTTAAAATTCTTCACATTCTTCCTAGTTTCCAAGAAATAAAAAAAAAAACACTCTCTACAATCTAGTATAATTATTAATATTGAGTCTTGATTTATCACTTCACAATCAGTCAGGGTAATATCATAGTACAAACATAGATTTATTTCCTACAATTACCGACATATCTCGATAAACATACTAGTTTTGATTTTCTCATTCAATATTTCATTTTGCAGGTCCATAGCTTATCTGGAGATGTGTTCTTTGTCTTAACGTAAATAAATGTTCACCCCATCCACCATAGGCACATATTTCAGGGCGAATCAAAAGGAAACAAGAAGTTAAAACATATGAGAAAAGATGAAAGAATCTGTCAGAGTCCCCGGAAATCACCATAGGGAAGAAGCAGAAGAAAAAGAAGAAGAAGAAGAAGAAAAAGATGAAGAAGAAAAAGAAGAAGAAGAAAAAAAAGAAAAAAACGGAAAAGAAGAAGAGGGATGAGGAGGAGGAGGAGGTAAAAGAAGGAGGATATCTATACACTTCTAAAGGCACTAACAAAAGTAAACAAACAAGTCTTAAACATCAGTCAGACTCAAATGTATATTCACTGCTGATGCAATTGTGACTTGAATGTAAACAAAAGCAGAACCAAAGCTTAACATTCTATCTTAGTTATGTTCTAAGATCGCTTTAAAAAAACAAAACCAAAAATAATCCTAGCCAACCCTTCTATTTCCCTTCCATCTATTATCATCAGAAAAGGTCTTCATGTATATTATATTTATTTAGTACAAGTACAATGTTTTGAGTTTTGACCTGTAGATAAAAGGCGTACTTCAAAACAAGATCTTCTCTTAAATAACGAACCTCCTAAGCATGTCAATTTTTGTATGCCAAAGTGTGCAATTTTCAAGAATATAGTATTGATTCTGATTTACCAATTATGGTATATTTGAGGGAAATAACATGAAAAGGGGCAAAGATTAAATTACCTGGACTACACGTTGTGCCTCTGGCAATTGAGTGCCAGGGTGGCGCTGGAAAGACACGAACCATAGGCCTGTCAAGATGTTCCCTGGTAGTCACATCGGAATAGGGCTAATGGGACCCCTGTCAGATAAACAACAACTTGGATTTTTAAGAACGCCTTGTTCAATCTCACTTCTCTACTTACTTGGACTCAACTACACATTTTAGATGTAATAATGTTACTTAGCAATTGTAAGCTTACTAGAAATATATATGTTTGATAAAATTACCTAGACATCCCCTGCGGTGATGTACCAGTCTATCATCAAATTGAAACAGGGGTAGCCTGGACATACAAGACACGTTTTTATGGCTCAACATGTCAAACACTCAGAATTCAGTTAAAGTATTCTTACACTGACTTACAACATACAACTACGTAATCAATACATATCAAGAGGATATGAAAAAACAAAACAAAAGCAAATACATGTCCTCCTCAAAATACCAACAAGACAAAACAAACAAATACAGGTGCTACTCAAAAACGATCAAAACAAGACAAGCGAACACAGGTACCACTCAAAACCCAACAGACAAGACAAGCAAACCCATGTACTACTCAAAAACCAATAAGACAAAACAAGCAAAAAAAACAACAAAACAAGACGAGCAAAATGCCTCAAAACCAACAAAACAAGACAGATATGAAATAAATCATATACCTCAAAAACCAACAAAGCAAGACAGACATATACCACTAAAATAACAAACACATGTACCACTCAAAAACTAATAAAGCAAGACAGACATATACCACTAAAATAACAAACACATGTACCACTCCAAAAACCAACAAGCAAGACAGACATATACCACTAAAATAACAAAAACAAAACAAGACGAGCAAATCATATACCACTCAAAAACCAACAAAGCAAGACAGACGTGTACACTAAAATAACAAAATAAAACAAGACGAGCAAACACATGTACCCACTAAAAAAAACCCCAAGAAGACAGGACTAGCAGATTACATGTACCACTAAAAAAACAAAGAAGAAGAGAAAACTAGCAATAACATTACACTACTTACCAGTGTGTAGCCGAAGGCGCGCTCGGTGCCATCGTACCAGCGCTGTGCTCTGTGTAGGGCGTGGCGATTTTCTCCTAGTCCCAGGTTCAAGTGTTGCTGTAAATTTCAAAGTAAAATTATGTCAAACGTTACAAATCCCAAAGCGAAATCTTGTGAATCATCTTCTTATTATTATGATTATTATTACTATTATTATTATTAATTGGGCAAGGGTCATTTGAGCTCTGGGAGAGCGCCAGAAATGGCAACCGTCATCGCTTACATGCCTCGGGTGGCTCGCGGGGGCTCGCATTCAGTTACAGAGTACCTGTGACTGAATTCTTTGGCGATCAGAGTAGGGAGAGGGGAAGTTACATCGGGTGAAGAGGGGCCCTTTTTCCAATGCCAAGGCTCGATGGAGTCCCCTGTTGAGAGCAGGTTTACTGTAAGTCATATCGTGAGAGACCCAGGCATTGTTGGAGTGAGCTCCCTGTTTACAACCGTCATCAATTTATCTATTTGATTGATGGCCTTTGGCGGCCTGACGTTTTACAACAACTCAAACTTTAGGATTGGGATATTGTGGGTTTGGGGATCTGTCAGTATACAACAGCACAGACTCTAGACCGGAGTGGTTGTGAGCATGGGGTCCTTGTCGTTGAGGTTTCACAAATGCATTAATTGGGTTTATAGAGTTTGAATTTAACTACCTCATGTGTATGTGTGTCTCTGTGAATTGTAAGTGCCAACAGCACATTGTCATTCTTCAGTGTTCAAAATTGCTAGAAAATATCATGTCAGGTTGTATCTCCCCTCTATCTGTAGTGTAATCACAACTGTAATTCATCTGTACTACCGTAACTGAAGCTAAAATATCTAATCACTATGCTTTTAACAGTACCATTGTTCTCAGTTTTAGTGTGACAGTTTCAGTTTGTATAATAATGCTGACGTTAAAAAACGTGTGTAAGCACTAAGCTACTAAAGACGCCAGGGAGGGCCCTCACTTTCAGGGTGATTGTTTCAGCCACTTTCTGTGTCAGGCCTTCATTGACAGATTTGTGAGCTGCTTCTGCTTCAGTCTGTCCACGCGGTCGATGGTACAACGGAGCTCACGGCGCAGGTAGGCCGAGCGGTTGGGGCGTCTGTGGCGTCTCCCAGCAGGGTGTCCACTTCGGGGTGTACGGCCCCAGGGGTCGACCTTTCGGCCCCATTCTGATCAAAGTTTAAAAGGAAGAAAAGCGAGATTAGAAATTTAAAATGAAAGTCCTCCAAACAGAGAATGAGAGTTAGATCTATATGATTATGAAAAACTTCTATTTGTAATTGCAGGGGGATTAACTGAAAACAAAATTCATGAAGGTTTCAAAACGAGGTAGAAACTTTAGTTCAATTCAATTTTAAAAATTTGTAATCATCCCCGAAAGGTGTTATGTTACAAATCGATGATGGTTATGGAATCAATCTGTTGTTTCATCTGTAAAAGCTTTACGTTATGAAGTCTGTCTACTGTTACACCTTTAAAATTTCTATAATACTGAATCTGTTCAGTGTTATACCTGTAATGTCTCCATGTTGCTGAGGGTGGGTTTTCATTAGACCTGTAAAGTGTCTTTCGGAATCCATCAATAATTGTTACACCTGTAAATTATTGTGAAGTCATCATGTCACAAGGTCTGTTTTTTGCTTCACTTT
>JAXRKP010001263.1:0-5000 GCA_037039925.1 Doris montereyensis | reverse complement strand
CTACAAAATAAGTTGTGAAACTAACAGGTACTACAAAATAAGTTGTGGAACTAACAGGTACTACGAAATAAGTTGTGGAACTAACAGGTACTACAAAATAAGTTGTGGAACTAACAGGTACTACAAAATAAGTTGTGGAACTAACAGATAATACAAAATAAGTTGTGGAACTAACAGGTACTACAAAATAAGTCGTGGAACTAACAGGTAGTCGTGAAACTAACAGATTATAACTAACAGATACTACAAAATAAGTTGTGGAACTAACAGATACTACAAAATAAGTCGTGGAACTAACAGAAACTAACTACTACAAAATAAGTGGAACTAACAGATACTACAAAATAAGTTGTGGAACTAACAGGTACTAAGCGAAATAACTTGTGGAACTAACAGGTACTACAAAATAAGTTGTGGAACTAACAGATACGAAATAAGTTGTGAACTAACAGATAATACAAAATAAATCGTGGAAACTACAAATAACTATAACTTAGGGAAACTAACTTGTGAAACTAACAGATACTACAAAATAAGTTGTGGAACTAACAGATAAATACGAAATATAAACTTACATAAGTATGGAACTAACAGATACTACAAATAAATCGAAATAACAAATAACTATAAACTAAGTTGTGGAACTAACAGATACTATAAAATAAGTTCTGAAACAAAAGAGATACTACAAAATAAGTTGTGGAAATAACAAATACTATAAACTTAAGTCGTGATACTAAATAACAACAAATACTATAAACTTAGTCGCGGAAAATAAAAAATACCAAATAAGTCGTGGAAACAACAAATACTATAAACTTAGTCGTGGAAATAACAAATACCATAAAACTAAGTCGTGGAAATAACAAATACTATAAACTTAGTCGTGGAAATAACAAATACTATAAATAAGTCGTGGAAATAACAAATAAACTGAGTAAACAAGTTAGTCGTGGAAATAACAAATACTATAAACTTAGTCTTGGAAATAACAAATACTATAAACTTAGTCGTGGAAATAACAAATACTATAAACTTAGTCTTGGAAATAACAAATACTATAAACTAAGTCGTGGAAATAACAAATACTATAAACTTAGTCGTGGAAATAACAAATACTATAAACTAAGTCGTGAAATAACAAATACTATAAACTTAGTCGTGGAAATAACAAATACTATAAACTTAGCGTGGAAATAAAAATACTATAAATAAGTCGTGGAAATAACAAATACTATAAACTTAGTCGTGGAAATAACAAATACTATAAATAAGTCGTGAAATAACAAATACTATAAATAAGTCATGGAAATAACAAATACTATAAACTTAGTCGTGGAAATAACAAATACTATAAATAAGTCATGGAAATAACAAATACTATAAACTTAGTCTTGGAAATAACAAATATTATAAACTAAGAAAATAACAAATACTATAAACTTAGTCGCGGAAATAACAAATACTATAAATAAGTCGTGGAAACAAAAATACTATAAATAAGTCAAATATTCTATAAACTTAGTCGTGGAAATAACAAATACTATAAACTTAGTCGTGGAAATAACAAACACTATAAACTTAGTCGAAACAACAAATACTATAAATAAGTCGTGGGAAACAACAAATACTATAAATAAGTCTTGGAAATAACAAAATTCTATAAACTTAGTCGTGGAAATAACAAATACTATAAACTTAGTCGTGGAAATAACAGACACTATAAACTTAGTCGTGGAAACAACAAATACTATAAACTTAGTCGTGGAAATAACAAGTACTATAAATAAGTCGTGGAAACATCAAATACTATAAACTTAGTCGTGAAATAACAGACACTATAAACTTAGTCGTGGAAATAATGAATTACTATAAAATTAGTCGTGGAAATAACGGATACAATAAACTAACAAAATAACAAGTAGAAAATAAGTCATGGAAATAACAAATACTATAAAATAAGTCGGGAAATAATAAACACTATAAACTTAGTCGTGGAAATAACAAATACCATAAACTTAGCTAAATAAAATAACAAATATTATAAACTTAGTCTTGGAAATAACAAATACTATAAACTTAGTCGTGAAATAATAAACAAATACCATAAAGTTAGCCGAAATAACAAATACTATAAACTTAGTAATGGAAATAACAGATACTATAAACTTAGTCATGGAAATAACAAATACTATAAACTTAGTCAACAAAATAACAAATATTATAAACTTAGTAATGGAAATAACAAATACCATAAAGTTAGTCATGGAAATAACAAATACTATAAACTTAGTCATGGAAATAACAAATATTATAAACTTAGTCATGGAAATAACAAATACCATAAACTTAGTCATGGAAATAACAAACACCTTAAACTTAGTCGTGGAAATAACAAACACCATAAACTTAGTTGCGGAAATAACAAATTACATAAGATAAGTTGTGGAAACAGCGGATACAATAAAATAACAAAATATATATAAATTAAGTCACAGAAATAACAAATGGTATGAAATAAGTCGTGGAAATAACAAACATACTGTAAAATAAGTCGAGGAAATAACAAATGATATAAATTAGTCGTGGAAATAATATTGACATGTTCTGTAATATGAAACATTGAAACATTGGATACAATAAAATAACAACCGTCGGCGGGAGTCAAACCCACTATTGTTTGGTTGAGAGGTCGACATCTTACCTCTGGGGCTACTGAGGCCCCCCCCCCCCCCCAACAATTACTGTAAAAGAAATAGTGGAACTGGCAATTACTGTAACAGAAATCAATCAGAAAAGATCGTGGAACTAACAATTACTTTAACAGAAATCGTGGAACTAGCAATACTGTTAAGAATAAATCTACTAGTACTACTACAAAGTATTAACAAGTCTTGGAATGAACAATTACTTTTATTATTTTTCAAAGAATCAATTCAGGTAGGTTGGTTGGCCAGGTGCCAGGGTGCCAGGGTGACGATGCGAGACGATGCGAGACGATGCGACACAGTGCGTGAACAAACTCGTACCAACGCTAAAGCGAACAGGACATATTTATAGTCTTGGAAGTCCTGGACGCATACACACACAAACACACACATATACACACACACATATACACACACACATATATATACACACACATATACACACACATATATATACACACACACACATATATATACACACACACATACACACACATATACACACACACACATACACATACACATATATATACACACACACATATACACACACATATACACACACATACACACACATATACACACACATATATATACACACACATATACACACATATACACACACATATACACATACACATATATATACACACACACATATACACACACATATACACACATACACATATATATACACACACACACATATATACACACACACACACAAATAGACAGAGAAAATACAACATATTGGGCACACCCCTCCCTCCCCCGTCTGTACAACATATTGGGTACACACCCCTTCCCTTCCCGACTGTACAACATATTGGGCACACACACCCCCCTTCCTGACTGTATAACATATTGGGCACATCACCCGACTGTACAAACATATTGGGTACACCCTCCCCCCTGACTGTACAACATATTGGGCACACACACCCCTTCCCGACTGTATAACATATTGGGCACACACTCTCTTCCCCGACTGTATAACATATTGGGCACACACACCCCCCTTCCCGACTGTACAACATATTGGGCACACCCACCCCTGTACAACATATTGGGCACACACACCCCCCTTCCCTGACTGTATAACATATTGGGCACACCCACCCCCTTCCTGACTGTACAACATATTGGGCACACAATACCCCGTTCCCGACTGTACAACATATTGGGCACACACACCCCCTTCCCCGACTGTACAACATATTGGGCACATCACCCGACTGTACAACATATTGGGCACACCCCCCCCTGACTGTACAACCCACCTTCCCTGACTGTATAACATATTGGGCACACCACCCCCTTCCCGACTGTACAACATATTGGGCACACACACCCCCTTCCCTCGACTGTATAACATATTAGGCACATCACCCGACTGTACAACATATTGGGCACACACACCCCCCTTCCCCGACTGTATAACATATTGGGCACCCACCCCCTTTCCCGACTGTATAACATATTGGGTACATCACCCGACTGTACAACATATTGGGCACACACACCCCTTCCCGACTGTATAACATATTGGGCCCCCCCCGACTGTACAACATATCACCCCGACTGTACAACATATTGGGCACACACACCCCCCTTCCTGACTGTACAACATATTGGGCACACACCCCCCCCCCCCGACTGTATAACATATTGGGCACATCACCCGACTGTACAACATATTGGGTACATCACCCGACTGTATAACATATTGGGCACACCACCCCGACTGTATAACATATTGGGCACATCCACCCCTTCCCCGACTGTATAACATACAAGGGTACCCCCCCCTTCCCCGACTGTATAACATATTGGGCACACACACCCCCTTCCCGACTGTACAAGATATTGGGCACACCACCCCCTTCTGTATAACATATTGGGCACATCACCCCGACTGTACAACAAGATATTGGGCACATCACCCGACTGTACAACATATTGGACATCACCCGACTGTACAACATATTGGGCACATCCCCCCCCGACTGTATAACATATTGGGCACACCCCCCCTTCCCGACTGTACAACATATTGGGCACATCCCCCCCCGGCACACCCCCCTCGACTGTACAACATATTGCACACTTCCCCGACTGTACACATCCCCCCGACTGTACAACATATTGGGCACACCCCCCCCCCCCGACTGTACAACATATTGGGTACACCCCCCCCCGACTGTACAACATATTGGGCACACCCCCCCCCGACTGTACAACATATTGGGCACACCCCCCCCCGACTGTACAACATATTGGGCACACCCCCCC
>JAXRKP010001262.1:117500-146576 GCA_037039925.1 Doris montereyensis | reverse complement strand
CGTCTCCTCTATCCCTCTATCCCTCGTCCCTCATTCCCTTTTTTAAAGTTACTCTTAGATGTTCCATAAGCAGACAGCGACCAGCACCAACGATTATATTAGATTCTTGTGCTAAATTGACCGACACTTTACTTGCGTCTTTTCTTGGTGCTATGAACACTTTACTTATTCCTCCTTCATCCCTCTTTCCCTCATTTCTTTTTTCTTCTTGTTTGAGGAAAGATAGATTGAACTAAAGAATACTTTGTGTATTTTCAATCATTGCAGCTCTAAAAACAATGACAGCATATTTGATCAGTTGAACATCGTCATTTTCTTTAGATTATTGTCAGGAACAGTTGTGTCTTTGAAAAAAACTCTAAAATAAAATCTTAAGTTTGATTGTTGATTGAAGTGATTGTTAAGTTGGGTTTATGAAATTGATGTTTCTGGTTATAGGAGTGAGTGTGGTCTTTGACATATCATCACCATTATCACCACCATTTCTCATCATCTTTGTCAGGATATAAGCCCCACACGAGCATCCTCCATCCGTCCGATATCTTTTGCCAATTTTTTTTAGCTCCTTCCAGAACATGCCGCTTTCTTCAATGTCCTTCTCGAAGTTTTGTCTCCACGTTGCTCGTGGCTTTTCCTTACTCCTTGTGGGTTTCACTGCAGGATTGTTTTCTTCTTTTTGTTATTGTTGTAGTGCTGGAGTCTGGTTTTTGAAGTTTGTACCCTAGCTGTCTCCGTTTCCACCCTTTTTCGATATGTTTAATAAATATCGTTGTGAAAAATTAAAAAAACGAAAGTTTTCAATTGGAAGACTTCATTTGATTTCCTGGATGATTTCTCTTTGTTGAGCAAGTCTTTGGCTTGTTTTGTTGAAAAATGTTCAGCTGCTAAATCTACGTCGATCTGTCTTTAACCAGTAGGACTCGTGCCGTGACAGTAGAAATATTTTCTCGATTTTAAATGTTTTTAAAAACCAACAGGCCCAGGTAGGTAGATCGGCACCTAGCCCCTTGTCAGACAGACGATAGAAAAGAGATCCTGTGTGCAGGTCACAGCACCCTGTGCATCTTTAAGATCCCTCGCCTGCTTACAGGACAGTCCTGAGCAAAATTGTAAAATATTTCCTACCAAAAAACCCTTTTGAGATCACCTTAGTTGTGGATGTGGGTACAGTCAAATGAAATCAAATCAAATCAAAGCGTATGTATGAAGGCATTTGATTTTATTTTTTTGTTCTTTCTTCCTTCCGTGACTGTCATCACCAGGTGGAGTTCCATGGACATGACCAGCACAAAGTTTGAGGAAATCATGTCCAAGCACAACATGCACGAGAAAGACGAGTTCAAGTCGCTGAAGAACCTGCATATCTTCTACCAGGCGGGTACGTCCAAGTCTGGCAACCCAGTCTTCTACTACATCGCCAGACGCTACAAGTAAGTTTGAAGTTTTAATATTTCTATCTGTCGCTGTCTCTTTGTCGCTGTTTATGTTTGTCTGTCTGTCTGTCTCTCTCTCTATCTCTGTCTCTTTGTCTGTGTTTATGTTTGTTTGTCTGTCTGTCTCTCTCTCTCTCTCTCTGTCTCTGTCTCTGTCTCTCTGTCTCTGTTTATGTCTGTTTGTCTGTCTCTCTCTGTCTCTGTCACTGTCTGTCTGTCTGTCTCATCTCTCTCTCTCTCTCTCTCTCTCTCTCTCTCTCTCTCTCTCTCTCTCTCTCTCTGTTTCCCTCCCTCTCTCCCTCCCTCCCTCCCTCCCTCGCTCCCTCTCTCTCTCTCTCCTTCCCTCCCTCGCTCCCTCTCTCTTTCTCTCCCTCCCTCCCTCCCCTCCCTCCCTCCTTCACTCCCTCTCTCTCTCTCTCTCCCTCCCTCCTTCACTCCCTCTCTCTCTCCCTCCCTCCTCTCTCTCTCTCTCTCTCCCTCCCTCCCTCCCTTCCTCTCTCTCTCTCTCTCTCTCTCTGTCTCTCTCTCTCTCTCTCTCTCTCTCTCTCTCTCTCTCTCTTCTCTCTCTCTCTCTCTCTCCTCTCTCTCTCTCTCTTCCTCCCTCCCTCCCTCCCTCCCTCCCTCCCTCCCTCCCTCCCTCCCTCCCTCCCTCTCTCTCTCTCTCTCTCTCTCTCTCTCCATTGTCGTCACATTCAATCACTCACGCAGACGTGGGCGATTGTCGGGGCCTACTGGTAGGTGCTACTTCTTTCCTTTTATTCTTTCACACGTCTTTCTTTCATCTTGTGGTTTCCCCTTAAGTCACCCTGAGATCACTGCGTATGGTGGACACGGGTAGATTTCAAAGAAACAAACAAACTCAAGCATACCAGAAGCAATTTTGTTTCTTCTATGCTCTTATTGCAAGACACCACAATTAAATATATTAGATTCTACTGCTGGTGTGTATTTGGAATAATAATGCTACTGTTTTAGCTCTACAGAGCCATAGTCACAACAATTATTTATTAACGTGTCTTTATTTCCTTTAAATTTGAACCCTGGTCTGACGGGTCCCAAATATGGCTTCCTGCTGTTTTTATATATATATTTTTTTGAGTTTGCTTACGCTGGCAACGTGGCATCGGCGGTCAAGTGGTTAGGCTACCATATTGGGGATCATGAGGTCCCGGGTTCGAATCTTACCAAAGCTACGTCAGACGTTGTGTTACATGGGAAAGGAGACGCTTAACATGCACTTTCCCCTCTACTCAGGTGCAAATGGGTACATGCATTAGTTTTGGAGTAGAAACCTGCGTCAGACTAATGTCCTGTCCAGGAGTTGATTGTTTTCACCTGTTCTGCTTAAAGCTGTTTGAAACCGGTTTGAAACCGGGATACGCTCCGGCTCTATGGGCCGTGACGGCATTGAAGGAATTTTTAGGCCGGCAGCAAAAGTAAGATATTGACTATACAAGTTGAGGGTTTCTTTTAAACCTTCTTTCTACCATGTACATTAGCTTTGTAATGCTTATCCACTTATGGTTCAATATCACTTTTGCTGTCAGATTGTCAAAATTTATCCACTTATAGTTCAATACCCCTTCTGCTGGCAGATTGTCAAAATTTATCCACTTATAGTTCAACGCCACTTCTGCTGTCAGATTGTCAAAACTTACCCACTTATAAATACCACTTGCTGCTGTCAGATTGTCAAAACTTACCCACTTATAATTCAATACCACTTTCAGCTGTCAGATTGTCAAAACTTACCCACTTATAAATACCACTTAATGCTGTCATATTGTCAAAACTTACCCACTTATAGTTCAATACCCCTTCTGCTGTCAGATTGTCAAAACTTACCCACTTATAGTTCAATACCACTTTCTGCTGTCAGATTGTCAAAACTTACCCGACATGTGTTGTCGTTTGGTAGGGGTTACTGGTAGGTCTTCCCACTTCTTTCCTTTCACACACCTTTGTGTAAGGGATACTGGTAGATCTTTCTAATTCTTTCCTTTCACACACCTTTGTGTAGGGGCTACTGGTAGGTCTTTCTAATTCTTTACTTTCACACACCTTTGTGTAGGGGCTACTGGTAGGTCTTTCTAATTCTTTCCTTTCACACACCTTTATGTAGGGGCTACTGGTAGGTCTTTCTAATTCTTTCCTTTCACACACCTTTATGTAGGGGCTACTGGTAGGTCTTTCTAATTCTTTCCTTTCACATACCTTTGTGTAGGGGCTACTGGTAGGTCTTTCTAATTCTTTCCTTTCACACACCTTTGTGTAGGGGTTACTGGTAGGTCTTCCCACTTCTTTCCTTTCACACACCTTTGTGTAGGGGTTACTGGTAGGTCTTTCTAATTCTTTCCTTTCACACACCTTTGTGTAGGGGTTACTGGTAGGTCTTTCTAATTCTTTCCTTTCACACACCTTTGTGTAGGGGTTACTGGTAGGTCTTTCTAATTCTTTCCTTTCACACACCTTTGTGTAGGGGCTACTGGTAGGTCTTTCTAATTCTTTCCTTTCACACACCTTTGTGTAGGGGCTACTGGTAGGTCTTCCCACTTCTTTCCTTTCACACACCTTTGTGTAGGGGTTACTGGTAGGTCTTCCCACTTCTTTCCTTTCACACACCTTTGTGTAGGGGTTACTGGTAGGTCTTTCTAATTCTTTCCTTTCACACACCTTTGTGTAGGGGATACTGGTAGGTCTTCCCACTTCTTCCTTTTCACACACCTTTGTGTAGGGGTTACTGGTAGGTCTTTCTACTTCTTCCCTTTCACACACCTTTGTGTAGGGGATACTGGTAGGTCTTCCCACTTCTTCCTTTTCACACACCTTCACATGTTTTTCATCCTGCTGTTTCCTCTGAAATTCACCCTGAGACCACACCGCGTATAAAGGTTGTCGGTGTAAATTTCTATAAAACAAAACCTGACACGTGTGGGTTATTCCTTGTTTTTCTTCTTTTTTTTCTTGTCTTCCAGATTGGGGGAGATAAACCACGACCTTCTCATCTACCACGTGCTACTGACGCTGAAGCCGTTTTACAACAAACCCTTTGAGCTGGTCATCGACTTCACACACACCTGCTCAGAGAACAGATTGAGGGTACGTTGCAAAACACAGTGGGGATTGTGGGAACATCTTTTCCTCGCTTCTCAGTAATAAGAAAAGAGAAAAAGAAGAAAAAAGCAATTAATAGAAACAAAAAATCACAACTCAAAACAAATAAACAAAAAATCAGCTTTCAAAATATATATTTAAAATCAACATTGTTTAAAAATCTTCTCTATGTGATTTATGAAAAAAATAAATAAATAAAAAAATAAAAAAAAATAAAAAAAATAAATATATATATATATATATATATATATATATATATATATATATATATATATATATATATATATATATATATATATATATATATATATATATATATACATATATATACGTATATATACAAGAATTTATTCATAACGAGAAGATGAACTAAATAATTAAAAAAACAATATACCCAAAATAAACATGCTTTTGTTGCTTATTTTAATTTGTTTGTGGCCCTTTGAGGCCTTTACGTTTAACAACGTTATTCATGTCATTAGTCAACAAGAGTATTTGACTATTTGGCAGACTGATTTCCTCAACAAGTGGCTGGTTGTGATGCCGGAGAACGTGTACCAGAACATTGTGGCCGCTTACATCTACAACTGCAACTCCTGGGTGCGAGAGTACACCAAGTACCATGACAGAATTCTGTCTTCCCTCAAGGTGAGTTTTCAATTCGTACATCCAAATGTCTTTTTCACGTGTCAAATACAAGAGACGAAGGTGTACTCTCCAGTCAACCCTAGTTAGATGCGATCTTGATTAATTTGACTATTTATTTATTATTTATTTATTTATTTATGTATTTATTTATTTATTTATTTATTAAAAAATTATTGTTTTTAAATAAATAAAACATTATTTGTTTATTTAAACAGAATAATCGCAAACTGGTCTTCATCGACCACCGGCCAAGCTGAGTGAGTACATTGACGTGGAATCCAGAAGCTGCCTGGCAGTAATGGCTGTCTCTAGAGGAGGATCTGAAGGTGTTCAACAATGCTCTCAAGTTGTCTCACAAAGACACTAAAGTTGTTATCAAGGTCAGTCTTCAGACCAAAAAAACACCCATTTTAACACAAATCAAAAATGTCCAAATGCTCCAAAGACCTCTTTATTTTTTGTGCCATGAAGAAAGATATAACAGATCATTCTTGCCATGCCATCATCTATCACTTCCATCACCAGCATCATTATCACCACCGCTCTTTTGAAATATTGTTCATTGCAATGATTACAAAATTAGATGTATTTGAAATTTTGTTGTTGTTGTTGTTGGTATAATATAATTATGTTGTACATATTTTAATCACATCATTTTCTATCAGAAATTTTAATTAAAAGTTAAATTAATGAAAATTTAATTATTTCTCCCCCTATATTCATCTTAGTAGCCTATTTCAACAGGTTTGTAATAATACATATTTGTGATCTTTTGTATCATGAGTAATAATAAAATAATAACGTACATTTCTATTGTGCACTCATTCCTACAAGGGTAAGGCTCTAGGTGCATTACGTCTTTAAGTAATATATGATACATAATATGAATGACATACATCGTGTTACAAGAATGTAGTATAAAACTGCACAATTTATGACAACAAGTCGATAATGTGAACAAGAAGAAGAAAGGCGTTTAGAAGTAAAAACTGTCATGAATTCATATTCCACAACCACGTACACATACACAATCTCTTACACACACAGGATAGATACAACCCATTTAAGAAAGTAAGGTTTCATAAGCTAGTTAAAAAGACGTGTCAGATTAATTCTTTATTTGTGATTTTTGCTATCATACAATGCAAGTGCCTTTTTCTTTAGATTCACCTTTAAACTCAAAAACAAGATCTGGAACTGAATCATTTCATTTCAATATTGCTAAGGCATTGAGTGAGATAGTTTTTTTGTGTTCTTTTTTCTTCTTCTGTCAAACTGGTAATTGATTAGGAGAGGAATTTTATTTATAAATGTCTGTGTGTGTTTTTACCTGCCAGGTGGGCCCAGTGCTATCAGGTGACTTCGTCAGAGAAGAGCAAGGTGTTGGGTCATCAAGTGCTCCTCAATGACGTCTACTACGCAGCAGAAATTGAAGAGGTGCGTGAGAATATTGTTGCGTGTCTATTCTTGTCTTATGTGCTGCCCAAGCACCACGAGGATAAGCAAAACGCTATGCATGTCTCACAACTTGAAATTTTCCCTTTGTTGAATAATATATATTTTGTTTTGTTGATACTTTTAAATTGGGGGGCTTGGTAGTCCAGAATCAAGGTGTCAGCCTCTCAACCAAAAGGCTGTGGGTTGGACCAACGGTTGAAAAATTTTCTCCTGAGCAGTTACATGGATCGACACCTAGTCCCATGAACATTTATATGCAGATAGCTTGTGCACGTTAAAGATCCCTTGGCTGTTTACAGGGCAGTCCGGGCAAAATTTAAAATCAACCAAAAACCCCGGGATCGCCTTTAGTTGTGGATGTGGATAAATCAAATCAACTCAAATTCGTTCAGTTGGTTCTTTAAATTAAAAACCACAAAGTTTGTAGCTACCATATTATCTTATCATGAGATCATATTTGTTTACCAGTAGCTCAGTGACATCTAATATCATGAACTTCAACCATGGGTGGTTGACGGCTACTGGTAGTTCCTACTTTTTTCCTATCACTCCATTTAATCTTGCTATTTCCTCTTCACCCTGGATCACCGGATGGACGGGTGCCAATTTTGGGCTGCTTTAAGCCACAACTGTAAATTGGCTGTAAACACACATTTGCTGTGTCTCAAAGTGTCTCCCAGCATGATATTGTGGGCGCTACTTCCAAAGCAATCCATCACTGGACAGGAAAAGCTGATGAAACAGCAATATTTATTGTTTAAAAGTTCAACATCAGTTAATGAAAACATAAACATACGGTATTGGTTTAAATTCTTTTAAATGCACTTCGAAAGAGAAATTTAAAGATGAAGATAGGATTTATAGTCTATTCCCGCACAAATGCAGACTTATCGACTGTACATCATTTATCTCCCAGCAGACCTTTTCATTCAAAGTCCTTCTCAACTCCCGGGTCTGGTGAGAGCATACAGTACAAAAGTCTGTCAGGCTTTTCGTACTAACACTCTGACAAGATCTTTCTCTACCTATAGCTGGTACTGCTCACACCTGAGGCAAGTGAGGAAAGTAGAGTGAAGTACCTTTCCTAAGAGTACAATGTTGTGGAAAAAACCCACCTGTGCCAGCCGTGGGGCTTGAACCAGTATCATGATTATAAGCTTACAACACTACGGCTCAGCTACAATGCCTCTATTTATTCTTTATCATTGTTGCTAGGAGAAGGAAAAATAAGACACTCAAAGCATTTCGTTTCTTCAGAATGAATCTGAGAAAAAGAAAAAGAAAGACATAAATCTTAAAAAATATTTTTATTATAAATAGCTTTTCAGTCGTTTTTATATTTTTATTATAAAAGTGTTGTTTACTCATTAGCTATTTATTGTTACATTTACTACGTATTATATCCATTCATTATGTTCTAACTTATGTGTTTGTCAATGAATTTTACTGCAATGTCATATGGGTTCTATTGTAGGTCTTTCTTTCTCATGATTTCTCATGTCTTGCTGGTTTTGTCTTGCTAATTTATCCTGAGATCACCGTCTATGGCATAATTCCTTACACGACTAGATAAGTGTTAACTTACTCTGTGCTATCTTGTGAAATCTGACCCAACTTGTCCTTTATCTGGTTGACCGCAGGTGTGTCTCGTGGATGACAACCAGTTCACTCTGACCATTGCCAATGAGACAGGTCCCTTGTCCTTCATCCACAACGACTGCGACAACATTGTACAGGCCATCATTCACATCAGAACCAGATGGGAGTTGTCTCAGCCTGTAAGTGAATCGATTACTGGAGATTGGTTTACACGTACATGCCACACAAGTTCACGACGTGGCAATACGATTATTTTACTACTAAAAAAAAGTAAAGTGAAGTAAAGTTCTGTAAAGTCCCGTACTCAGAGCTGAGCGAAGGGCAATCAGGAGGAGAGTCCTGATTTTCAAGGCACCCGACGTAATGTGTTAGGTTGTGTCATTGCTTTCAACACGGCCTTTACTTTTTGTTGAGTTTGAACAGACCTAGCTACCCATTTCCCATGCTGGGTCGATATAGGAAGGCCCTGAAAAGTTTCCCCGGACTGGGATTCGAACTCGGGTCACCTGGGTACCACTATATAGAGATAATGAGGAACATTAAATTTTCATTCTTTTTCAATAAGCATGGGGACATCCGAGCAGAGAATCTTCACTTCCAAGTGTAAAATGCAATTTTCTGTTAACATGTTGTCATTGAGAAAAGCTTAGTCACTTTGTATGAAGATGTGGGAATTTGGTGGGGCTACTGCTAGGTCATACTTCTTTATTTTCTTATTTGCACTCGTTTTCTGTCTTGCTGTTTCCTCTTTATTTACCTTGAGATCACCGCCTACAAATAAAAACAAATAAACAATTGTATGAATATACCAGACTGATGACTTTGAATGGAAGATTATAGAAACAAAACCAATTAACCAGCCAATCAAGTAAACAAGTGGCCAAACAAACAAACAAATAAATAAATAAATAAATAAATAAATAAAACAATGAAACATGGAAGAAGACACAAAAGACTAGACAGGGGCAGGCGTGATTTTACGTCATCTCCTGTACTGATTTCATGACCAACTTTTTGTCACATATCATAGGCAACAAGCCCAGCTCAGCTTTTGCTGATTTATGATATGGACAATTATATTTAAAACCAATTATTGAGTTGAGGCGGTAGTAAACTTGCCCAGTATCAATGTGATGTATAAGGACATGAAATAAATACTGAAAACCTCATAGGGGCTAAGACGAAACAAGTACAAAGGAATAAACATAAAAAACTTCTGGCACCAGACATAATCGCCTGGTCATGAAAAGATTACAGATAGTTATATTGTTCATTGTTTACCATCAAATCAGTTCAGTGTTTTATACACCGGGGGTATTGTGACTGTGGTAAAAATGCAAAGCCTTTGAGCATGAAAACAAATTTGTAGGGAAAATATCAAATGTATTCCTTTTTATGTCATGTTTGTTACACTCTTTCAAAGGCGGCTACTTTTGTTTCTTCTGCATGTTTGTGTAGGATACAGTGACTGTACACACCAAAATAAGACCAAAAGATGTGCCAGGAACTCTTCTCAATGTGGTGAGTAAAATTGGTTGCATTGTGCGTACTTAGTGGGTGAAAGTTGTAAGTTAAGTTTTTTTCTTGATTTTTTTTGTTTATGTTTTAGAAAAATAATAGAAGTTCTGAAAAGTTGGAACAATGGGATTTGCTCTGAGATGAAAGGATTACACTTTACGCTTTTGCATGGCACGTTATAATTTTGGAAATTTCTGCAATTAGCCCGATTATATCTATATCAGAAACGGTATACAGACCTGAAAAGGAAGAATAAGTTGGGAACTTTGACTTTCTCATTAGAAATTGAGAACAAATCCAAAAGTGAATGAATTTTCATGCGTTATTCAAGTAGACACATAAGGCAAACAATCCACAGCTATTATTGTGTTGATTAAAAAAAATGTCTTCATCATAAAAGACATTGAATCTTTTTTTTTTTTATACCCCTACATATGAATTTAGTTTTTCCAAGTTTGATGGTCTACATTTTATTGATGGCATTATATTCATGTTTGCTGATCAGCTTCAAAATTTTGTTTTTGAAAAAATGAACACCATGTGTTCAGTGAAGTGAGGTGAATGATGTGTCATGAAAGTGTCTTCTTCTCCTCACCTCATAACATCACCATATGACTTGATAACATTTCATCAACGAGAGAAGAGATGAAGGTGCTTTTTTTCTTCTTCTTTCGGTACAGGCCCATAGGACTGTAATGTAGTCTGTCATGATTATGATTTTGACTTGATGTTGCCGATTTAAAAAAAAGATTTAAGCTCATTCGTGTCTTGTTGCTCGCTCTCGTTTCAGGCCCTTCTCAACTTGGGTAGCTCTGACCCTAGCTTGAGGTCAGCTGCCTACAATCTGCTCTGTGCTCTGACCCAGACCTTGACCTAAAGATTGAGGGCCAACTCTTAGAGACCAACGGCACGACAAAAATCTATTAGGGTTGTTTTTGTTTTTGTTATTTTGTTTGTTTGAAACTGGTGAATAGCTTTGTTGATAACCTGTGATCATTGGTGGCATCGGTGGCCTAGTGGTTAGGTTGCCGGACTTGGGATCATGAGGTCTCATGTTAGAGTCTCAGCAAAGCTAGTTGGGCCATTGTGTTCATTGGGAATGACACATACCACGCGTTTTTTCCCCACCCGACCCAGGTGCAAATGGGTACAAGCGCTAGCTTTGGAGCAATAACCTGCATCAGACTAGCGTTCTGTCTGTCCAGGAAGTGAGGAGGTGATTTTTATCATCGTTTAGACTGCTTCATGCTATAGAAAGTGGGATACGGCCTTGAAGGAACTTTAGCACACTATGATGCCAGCATAGACGTCTAGATAGCACTCATTTGGGGGCTTTTTGACTGAACGCAGTCATATTTTGTTTACTTTGCCTGTATTCAATGGTATTCATATTTTATGTATGTGTAAGTGTGAAAATAGTCCAAATTTTGTTATTAAAAAAAACCCCAACCCAAACCCAACAACATACGTAGACCGTCGAATGGTTGGCAAGTGCTACTGGTAGCTTCTACTTCTTTTTGATAAAAATGTAAAAAAATTCTTTTACAGCTGTCTCATTTTGGTTCTTTTGTCCCATTTCACCTGGAGATAAAAAATAGTGGACAGAGTAAATTGCAGCCAATTTGTATTTGAATTTCCATCTTCATTACGTTATTGGTGGTTGGTTGGTATGGACTGCTGGTAGGTCCACTTTCCCTCCTTCATTTGCTTATCTTTCATCTGATTTCACCCTGAGATCACTGCATATGGCAGACAGGCTAAATTTCCATGAAACAGAATTTTTTTTTTTTCTCTTTAAGGGGATATGTGGCACCTGGAATAGACCATTTGGGGTAAAAATATCAAAATCGAGGTTGTGGCATTTCTTTCTAGTTCCACTTCTTAGCTTTACTTACAAACCAACCCCAAGTCTGAATTCCCTGTAATTCTGTGCAAAAATAGTCTTTGAAGACAACAACTGTCACCAGCTTCGTGACAAATTATCAAATTTTGCCTTATTTTGAGACCCTCACAAAGCCGTAATTCTCAATGAAATAGGATCGTCCTATTCATTTACTCACCTCTTTGTATGCCCTGTGCTATTCATGTTGAGACTAAATGGTCAGCGACAATAGTATTATTTCGCTTTAGTACAATAATATTGTATTGAGAACTGCTAGCCAAAGCCCACAGTTCCATATATCGGCAAAGGTTACGCTCAAAGGCCACAAACATCTGGGTGAACAGTCGCAAAGTCTCTCCCTCTCACTTGCAGCTGGCCTGTCAACCAATCAACATCGCTCTTTGCGTGATCAAGAGTGTTGCTTCTCACAAATGACACAGGTGGTCCCCCAATTGGGTCATTGTGAATGTTTCATTATCTCTTCAATGATCATAATATTTGATTACAGAATAGATTCCTTCTATTCTATGCATCGTTTTTATTATGATTTGATGCATGTTGTGTGATATCACCAGTAAAAAAACACTCTTGTGAGTCAAGGTGTGTGAAACGGGTGTTTTTGTATGCTTTTAGTGTTGTGAAATTTCAATTGCATTTTTCTTAAAATGTAATTTTTGTTACTATTTTTTTCGCTGTTTGGCCTTGTTTGTACAAAATTTTTTTCATGAAAGTCCGATTTTTGTGTGGAAAGTTTATAGTCATTACCTTGAAAAACTTGTATGTGAAGTTTGGAGCGATTTGGTCATTAAGTTTTTTCAAAATAGCTATGTAAAATAATGTGTAAATAAAAAATATAACAATTCAAGATGGCGGTCGTTTCCATGACAACCAAGTAAATAACTTCATATAAGTTCATGTTTCAATACACTGATTACATATATGCATAATTTGACCACAAAACATCAAAAGTAAAAAAAAAAGGGTTTCAGAACCCGTATATTATATCCCATTAATTCATCCCGATGGAGAGGGCAGTTGGTGGACACTCTAGTAGGGTCAACTTCTTTCCTTCCACTCTTCCGCTACTGTTCAAATTACTCTTGATTCTTGCGATGCGTTTCATTCTCAGGGTTGTGTATCCCGGCCAACAACACCATCTTCATCAAGTCCATCAGTGAGAAACTGTCGGCCAAGGAGCCTCACCTGACCTTGGAGTTCTTGGAGGAGTGCATCCAGGGCTTCGGCAACTCCAACATAGAGATGAAGCATTTGTGTCTGAGTACATCACTCCCTGGCTTCCAAACCTTACCAGGTAAGCAGAAGTCGGGGTCGTTAGAAGTGGGGGTCACCTGATGCTTAACTTCTGAAAATGCCATAGAAAATATAACTAATTTCAATCTTAAACAGTTTTAGTTGTGCAGCTTCCATCCTCTGGAAGAAGTTGTCCACCTCAGCAACAAAGTCGTCACAATCATTCATTTCCTTTAAGAAGTGTTGTCTAAAAACTGAACTTTTTAAAGAGACTTTAGAAGAATGAGACGTGTGTTTTATATTATGCATGATGTACTATACTTTGTCTTTAATCTATGGTTTCATGCTTATTATTCCAATACTCTGAGATTGTTTTTCTCTGATTGTTGTTGTCTTGAAATTATTGTAAAGTGGCGCTGAGCATTTTTGTAGTGAATAGCCAGGCGCTACATAAATCAAATTATTATTATTATTATTATTGTTATTATTATATCGTGCATGAGTGATTGGTGGGTTTATACTGGGTAGGTTCTACTTCTTTCCTTTTCAAGTTTCTTTCATCTAGCTACTTCATCTTTGTTCAACAGAGTTCATTCACTGCATGTGGTGGACGGGGTATGAATTGCAAACAAACAAACAAAAACAAACGTATCTCATCTCACACACGTATTCCATTACATTAATTTTTTTACAAAGAAAAAAAACCGTTAGAAGTTTGAGGGTGCTAGAGGTAAAGCCCTGATTATTTCCTTCACTTTTTTTCACGTCTTTCTGTCTTCTTGCCCCTTAATTCATCTTGAGATCATCGCATATGATGTGCAGGGTAATTGCGGGTGGTTTCCTTTCTTTATCATTCATCTGTTGTTTCTCTTAACTCACCCTGAGATCACCGCATATGATGGACGGGCTAAATTTAATGGAGAAAAGAAAGTTTGACTGACGTTGCTGGTAGGTCCTATTCTTTCCTTTTCTTTTTTCACTCCATCTTTCATCTTGCTGTTTCCTCTCAATTCGCCCTGAGATCACCACAATAGTGGACAGGGTAAATTTCAATCAAACAAACAAGCAGGGTAATTTGCCATCAAACAAACTGAAAAAAATATAACATACCTCTTATATGCATCATCTTTGCCTGTCAGCTCCTGTGGATCACAGGCCATCAGCAAAGAGCCGCCAGGTGTCAACGCGATCTCTCTCCTCCAATTCATTCTTGGTGTCCCTCTAGACCTATTCCCTTGTGGATTCCATGCCAAACTTTTATGCATCATCTTGGACTAATCATTGTAAACCCCTCCTCTATCATTCCCCCCCACACACACACACCCATTTTTCAGATTTTGCAAGCAGTCGGATGAGAACAAGCGCCAAAAGGTGGCTCTGATCTTGGAAGACAAACTCATCACCATGACGATAGAGGAAGTGGAGATGTACCCGTCCATCCAGGCCAAGATCTGGGGCAACATTGGCCAGATTGGCGATTTGCTCGACATGGTGCTGGACAGTTTTATCAAAGTAAGCCTGTCTTTTTTTCTTCTTCTTTTGTTTACAAGCGATATGAGCTATGGATGTTATGTGTGTGTGTGTGTGTGTGTGTGTGTGTCTTTGTGTTACTATGTCACGAGGGGATTTGTGTGGGATTTAGTGGTGACTGTTGTGTGAAAAGAGATTTGTGTATAACTTGAACAGGCTTTGTGTGTTATGATGCACTTAAAGATATTTGTACAAATTAGTGAATATAAAGGAAAATTGTACAACATAGGGCTGTGACAAGAAGCGATATTTTTGAAATACTAATAAGCTGAAGCAAAACATTGAAGAGGTGTTTGATTACATTTCATTTTAATTACGTGCGCTTGAAAACCATTTGATTTCTATTTGAAGTGACTCTTTTAATTGAGTTTATCCATGTCTGGCTTCTGATTTTTGCATGTAAATGCATGTGATTTTCCCTTTTTTTTGATGTAGGAGAGATTGTTTCGTTTTGTAGGTAGGACCTTTTTTTTATTATCGAGGTAGGAAATTTGAAATCAATCTTTTTTTTGCTGCGCACCTGTACCTGGAACTTAGTTTTTATTGCATCACATTTTTTCACGTCTGTCGCTTTGTAAATGTCCCGTCTTGCAAAAATTTCTTTGCAGAGAAGTGTGACAGGAGGCCTGGCATCAGTCCAAGCAGAAATAATGGCGGGACACAGCCGTGGCCTTGACCTCAGCCAATGTTCTCTTGGTGTCCCGGAAGGTCATAGGCAGGCTTTGCAGGGTAAGACCACTGTGAACATATATTTCTTTCAAAGTTCTTTAATGAAGCTGTCAAGAATTTTTTCAAATCTTAAATGGGAAAAAGAAAAAAAGAAACAAAAATGTGGTATTTGAAGTTGTGGCACTTGGGATAGAAGTCGTATTTAATATATTTAATACTTGTAAAATGGAGGGATGGTGAGGGGTCTGTTTTTTCTTATAAACTGGAAGGCGGGGGGGGGGGGGTGTTTTTTTCTTATAAATTGGAAGGTGAGAGAGTCTGTTTTTTCTTATAAATTGGAAGATGAGGGAGTCTGTTTTTTTTTTATAAATTGGAAGGGGGTGTATTTTTTTATTAATTAGAGGGAGAGAGGGAGGGAGGGAGGGCTTGTTTTTTTTTCTTGTAAATTGGAAGGAGGGAGGGAGGGGGAGAGACAGATTGGACAAACACAGAAAGATGGAGGTGAAAGAGACTGGCAGACAGGCCCATTCGTACACTGGACACATTCATTGTAAACCTTTTTATTTTCCCACCCAACCCCCCACCTCTCTTGCTTCGTTTCGATGTGTGGTTTGATGGCCCGCTAACAGCTGATAGACAAAACGTGCACATCACCGACCTTCACCTTGGAGCAACATTTGATGTGGGGCGACATCGCCATCCTGGCCAGATATCTACTCATGTTGTCATTCAACAATTCCCTGATGGTAACCTCCCTTTCATCACCTAAACTAACTAAAAATTTCCCTGCAGAGATTTAAGTAAAAAATTGTTTATGTATTAATTTATTATTTATTTATTTATTTATTTATTTATCTATTTATTTATTATGTATTTATCTTTTTATTTATTAATAGGTTAATTTATTTATTGAGCTTTAATAATCGAGCTTTGCATATTGTTTTTAAATGTAGTTATTATCTGTTCTTAATATGATGATATTTATCAACCTAATTAAGCATAAATCTTGTTTGGGAATGAAGGATAAATTTATTTAAGAAATTGGTGATTTGAAAAAGGTATTGATAGTTGTTTACCCTTTGGTTGCTGATAATACCACAGATGTCAGCCCAAAAATATGTGGCAGGGGGGTCTTTATAATCTTGCAGCAAGTCATGTCTATAGCTGCCCGGCAGAGTACGTAAAAAATGTACTTAATGCGAACAATTTTCAATCTGTAGGGGCACACACCGGTGACCTTTTAAGTTGGAGAGGGCTCATTAATTCATTGTCTCTGGACCACCATGTTTTCTTTGTCGTCAGGACAATATAGTTCTGAGCATGCGATTTGTAAATGAAAGAATGTCTCAAGTTGGATACTAAGCGTTTGCAATGATCAACTAATACAGTCATGGGATTTTTCTTCTTCTTATTCAATTCCATTCAATTAAAAGTTTATGCTGTCCTTTGTAGGAAGTTTGTCTTGGTTCACAATCGCTTCAAATATTTAATAAAAATAGTTTATAATATAATATTATAATATAATATAATATAACTGTTTAAACCACAAGGGCCAAAATGATCACTATGTACATCATGTAAAAGATGTCGTCTTTAGAATGTAAACTTATTAGGTTCAGACGCACTTGCACGCACACCTACGCCAGACGGTCAAATTTCTGTTGCTATTGTCCACAGTGGCCAACCACCTACCATTCCTCTTCCACATTGTGACCCTGTTGGTGTCCACCGGACCGTTGTCCCTGCGAGCGTCCACCCACGGCCTGGTCATCAACATCATCCATTCCCTGTGTACCTGCTCTAAGCTACACTTCTCTGGTCAGTTGAAACACAGGGAGAGGGAGAGGGAGGGAGGGATGGAGAGAGAGGGGGACGGGGACGGACTGTGATATTTAATTAATGCTTTGTAATATCAGCAGCCTGTTTTTGGTTGATTCTGTGATCTGATTAATCGATGATTTTAAAAAAATCCAACAGGAAATAATGTTTTCTTACACTCTCTGTCTGTGGTAAACCCACTATGTATAGTATTATAAATGTCTATCTACTGCTTGTGTCTTCTCTCACTGTGTGTGTGTGTGTGTGTATGTATGTATGTATGTATGTATGTGTATGTGTACGTGTGTGTGTCTCACTCTTTCGTGAGCGATTGGCGGGGGCTACTGGTAGGTCCTTCTTTCCTCTCATTCCTTTGCTTATCTTTCATCTTGCTGTTCCTCTTAATTCACCCTGAGATCACTACATTATAGTGGGGGGGGTAAATTTTACTGAAACAGACAAACTCACTCTCTCAAATGCCTTGTTAGGCCTTACTGGTAGGTCCTACTTTTTTCCTTTCACTTTTTCATCAATCTTACTGTTTCCTTGTGGGACAGTTGGGGGCGGGGGGGGGGGGGGGGGGGGGGGGCTTCTGGTAGGTCCTACTTCTCTGGCTTTCACTCTCTTACTTATCTTACAACTTACTGTTTCTTAATTGACCTTGAGATTGTGACAAGTTTAGACAGAACAATTGCTTGTTTTCTTTTAGTTCACCTTTAGATCACGGCATGTGGTGGACTGGGTAAATTCTGATGAGGAAGACTTATAATACAATCCCTCTTAATTTATTCTGAGATTGCTGCATATTATGGTGGAAGGATGTAAATTGCAATGGATTTTATTTGTTTTTCTCTATCTCTTTCTCTCTCTCTGTCTCTCCTTTAGAATCCACCCTCCAGGTGCTGAAGCTCAGCCTTTGCCGAGTTTCTCTCCTCCCCAAATTCTACCAGCTGTTTGGCATCAGTACGGTCAAGTCAGCGGCCGTCAGTGCTTTCCGCACCACCTTCCGACCCGGTGACAGCTCCTTCACCAGGTTGCCACCGGGAGAACGAGAAGATGCCCCTGAGCTCCCTGGAAGCCATTGCCGCCGCGTTGCTGGAAATCATGGAGGGTGAGCACTTATATGAGGATGTTAACAGTTTTCAACATGGAGGCATTGATAAAAACATTAAAAACAGCAGAGGAGAGAGAGAGAGAGAGAGGAGAGAGAGAGAGAGAGAGAGAGAGAGAGAGAGAGAGAGAGAGAGATGAGAGAGAGGATGAGAAGAGAGAGAGAGAGAGAGAGAGAGAGAGAGAGAGAGAGGAGAGAGTGGGAGGGAGGGAGGGAGGGAGGGAGGGAGGGAGGGAGGAGGAGGGAGGGAGGGAGAGAGAGAGACAGAGACAGACATACAGAAAGGCAGAGACAGACAGAGAGAGAGAGAGAGAGGGAGAGAGAGGGAGGGAGGGAGGGAGAGAGAGAGAGAGAGAGAGAGAGAGAGCAGAAGAGGGCAGAGACAGAGAGACAGAGAGAGAGAGGAGAGAGAGAGAGAGAGAGAGAGAGAGAGAGAGAGAGAGAGAGAGAGAGAGAGAGAGATGAGAGAGAGAGAGAGAGAGAGAGAGAGAGAGAGAGAGAGAGAGAGAGAGACAGAGAGAGAGAGAGAGAGAGAGAGAGGGAGGGAGAGAGAGGGAGGGAGAGACAGAGAGAGAAGAGAGAGAGAGAGAGAGAGAGACAGAGACAGAGACAGAGACAGCGACAGAGACAGAGACAGAGAGAGAGAGACAGACAGAGAGAGAGACAGACAGACAGAGACAGACAGACAGACGAGACAGACAGGGAAGAGGAGGGAGGGAGCAGGGAGTAGCGAGACGTAGTGTACGTGTGTATGTGTATGATGGAGAGGCATGTAAGGGGGCGGGGGGATGTGTCATGATGGCGAGAGCAGGTACTCAAACTCGAAGATTTTATTATTATAAACACTAGGTATTACACCTCTTACACTAACACGATCTACCGACAACCATATCAATAGGCTACATTATTATGTATTTAGTGTACCTTCACTAAAAGGAAAATGTGTTAAGTGACTGACTGTTCCAAGAAACCACCATTGGCCCAATCTCTGTGTCAGGAACCTCACGATTTTCCTAGATGTAACTCATTGGCCACAACATGTTTGCTTAAAATTCATATACTCGAACACTGTTAGGTAGACGTGTGTAAAATTACTTTTCCAAAGTCACATTAATCATTAAGGGATCGGGTTCAGCTAGGAATCGTGCCCAAGATTATAATGGTTGCATGTTATACTATGATGAGCATTGCATACCAGGCTGATAATATTATGTTTTCATTAATATATCAATATATCAAAGTAAAAAAGCTGACTTGAACTTGAAGAATAGTTCAATGTTGGGATTCCATCTGAATCCATTGGTTAAAAAGGTCGTAATTGCAGCAGCAACATTCTCATTGACAATTGACATCAGGGAACACAACCGTATGTGATGTTACGTCTGTATTTCTTGACGATTATATGGTGGTCATAGGTCGTAAGTGTGAGAAACGTCCCATAATATCCGATTCAAATTTTCACACATGTTCTATTTATGTGTTTAGACGAAGTTGTGAAAGTTTCCCAAAAACATATCAACTTTTGGCGAAAAAAAAGTTTTTTAACTCTCCTGTAAAACTTTAAAAATAAACATACGACTGTGTTCCTGGACGGGTGACGACATATGTGCAGGCAAGCCGACTGTACATCATTCATTTCATTCAAAGACAATTTCATGCGAAGCAAGCAGATATGAGTGCAGGGCTCGCTGACTGTACATCATTCATTTCATATCAAAGACAATTTCATGCGAAGCAAGCAGATATGAGTATGAGATGTATTACGGTTTTGACATGATAGGTTTTATTGTAATTTTTTTTGTAAGCAGATGCTTCTTGTTTTTAGAAGTGATAAATTTATGTACGATCTCAAGCCAAAATATCTGCTCTGTGTCTCTTCTCCAGGCTTGCATGAAAAGACAACCCCATTGGTGACTGGCTACAGCAGTGGATCTGACCTTGCTAGAAGGTAGGCATGTCAATGTCGGTTGTGATGATGGAAGTTTACTAAAGCAAAACTAAGTCCCCATACTCCCGAGAGTTAAGCATTCACAGGGTTAATATCTCATGGAAGTAGTAGTAGAGTCCTGGGTTTTTTTCCGTCTCGAGGCAATACAACTCAATAGACCTAGCTATCCGTTATCCGCTTGGTAGGTCGACAGGAGGGCCAGATTTTTGTTGTTGTCCAGACTGGAAACCTAACTCAGGCCCCCCCGTGGGTGAGAGGGAGTCATCAAAGCAGAGAGACTGGAAACCTAACTCCCGGCCCCCCCCCGTGGTGTGAGAGGGAGGTCATCAAAGCAGAGACTGGGAAACTTAACTCAGCCCCCCCCCGTGGGTGAGAGGGGAGTCATCAAAGCAGAGACTGGAAACCTAACTCAGGGCCCCCCCCGTGGGGTGAGAGGGAGTCCATCAAAGCAGAGGACTGGAAACTTAACTCAGCGCCCCCCCCCCCGTGGTGTGAGAGGGAGGTCATCAAAGCAGAGACTGGAAACCTAACTCAGGCCCCCCCCGTGGGTGAGAGGGAGTCATCAAAGCAGAGACTGGAACCTTAACTCAGGCCCCCCCCGTGGGTGAGAGGGAGTCATCAAAGCAGAGACTGGAAACCTAACTCAGGTCCCCCCCGTGGGTGAGAGGGAGTCATCAAAGCAGAGACTGGAAACCTCTAACTCAGGCCCCCCCCCGTCGCGGGTGAGAGGGAGTCATCAAAGCAGAGACATGGAAAACCTAACTCAGGGCCCCGCCCCGTGGGTGAGAGGGAGTCATTCAAAAGCAGAGACTGGAAAACCTAACTCAGGCCCCCCCCGTGGGTGAGAGGGAGTCATCAAAGCAGAGACTGGGAAACCTAACTCAGGCCCCCCCGTGGGTGTGGAGGAGGGAGTCATCAAAGCAGAGACTGGAACCTTAACTCAGGCCCCCCCGTGGGTGAGAGAGAAGTCATCAAAGCAGAGACTGGAAACTTAACCTCAGGCCCCCCCCGTGGGTTGAGAGGAAGTCATCAAAGCAGAGACTGGAACCTTTAACTCAGGCCCCCCCGTGGGTGAGAGGAAGTCATCAAAGCAGAGACTGGAAAACTTAACTCAGGCCCCCCCCGTGGGAATCCCCGTGAGAGGAAGTCATTCAAAGCAGGAGACTGGAAACCTTAACTCAGGCCCCCCGGTGGGTGAGAGGAAGTCATCAAAGCCAGAGACTGGAAACCTAACTCAGGCCCCCCCGTGGGTGAGAGGGAGTCATCAAAGCAGAGACTGGAAACTTAACTCAGGGCCCCCCCCGTGGGTGAGAGGGAGTCATCAAAGCAGAGGACTGGAACCCTAACTCAGGGCCCCCCCCGTGGGTGAGAGGGAGTCATCAAAGCAGAGAGGACTCTGAGGCTGCTGGTTTGAACCCTGTAACCCTTCAGGCCTCCGTGGGTGAGAGGGAGTCATCAAAGCAGAGACTGAACACAGGAGGCATTGTGGCAAGGAGTGGGGCAGCAACAGATGGCCACAGACAGGTGATGTATCTGTGGTCCAGTGGATTTAAGTTTTTAGGACTCTGAGGTCATTGGTTTGAACCCTGTAATTGCTATGACGTTGTCATCTTGATCCTTGGGATGGACGCTTGACGCACTTCCTTTAGTCTACTCGACCCACATACAAATGGGTACAGTATGGGTTGAGGAGTAAAATCTGGGACAGATTAGCTGTCTTGTCGAGGCGGGGGGGTGGGGATGTATTATTATTATTATTATTATTATTATTGCCTGCCATAGAAACTGGGATAAGCTCCAGCTCTATGCATGGGTCGTAGCTTGTCTTTTTAGAAACTTCTCCTTTGACTTTATCTGCCCTCTCCCCCACTGCCCCAGGTTTATGCCCAGCACAATCCGGCACTCCAGCCCAGAGCTATCATCGTGTTTGGATGCATCAGTAAGACGGTCACGGACTCTGGAGCTCAAACAGTTGCTGAAAATTATGATGAAGGTCAGGGATATTTTTGTGAGTACTTGTTTTGTTTTTTTTGGTTTGGTTTTTTGTTATTGTTTTTGTTTTTAAACAAATGTTTTGCTAGAGGTTGGGTCATAGTTTTGGTGGTTAGGCATCTGTCATGGCATATTTTTTGGAGGGTGTTTTTTTTTTTGTGGTTTTTTTTTTCGCTTCAAAATTTTAGAATAGGGAGAAATTGTCAGGCAACAGAAGGCAGAAGAGTCTGATGACTATTT
Organism: Doris montereyensis; assembly: GCA_037039925.1. Classification (NCBI taxonomy): domain Eukaryota; kingdom Metazoa; phylum Mollusca; class Gastropoda; order Nudibranchia; family Dorididae; genus Doris; species Doris montereyensis. The sequence continues at coordinate 124,365 of JAXRKP010001262.1, read as the reverse complement.
CACCCACGAATTCCGTCACTAATGTAGAGCTCCGGTTTCTCTTTCTCAACTTGTTTCTATCTCAATTAATGGCATAGAGGAGTGATCTAATGTCAACTCGGCTACCTAAGGACTTGAGATAGAGGTCATGTAAAGAAAGGGACCCATTTGCGTCAATATATCATCACACTACGACATTACAAGATGTCTAAAGATAGTCCCATTTTGTAATAAATTTGACCTGTTTATAAAAAATGTGCTTTCGATTGTTTGATGCGAAGGAATGTCCCAAGATTCCCTTACTTCATCGAGACAGCCTTTCTAATACCAGCGCAGCTACATTTTACAGCAGCATGGTCACCCTCTAGAAGACTGAAATAGGATCACAACAACAGATTCTCGTTAGTTATTTTATGGAACAATAAACTTATTGTTTAATGAAATTAATGAGAACTTTTATTAAAATAAAGAGAATTTTTTTATTGAAATAAAGAGAAGCTTTAACAGACACATCAAAGAGAACTGATCAGCTGTACTGAAATTATAGCCGCATTGACGTTAGAAGACTCTAGATGTCATCACTTGAAAGCTTAAAATTGCAGACAGATGCCTTTTCCACTATCATGCACATGACATTCAGTAGCTTATGGCAGGAAGGGCTATTTTCACTAAGACTATTAGAGAACATTTCTATGTAACTTTTTTTTGTCAGACTGTCATAATCTAACTCTCTCTTCTGTCTCTGTTTATGTCTATGTTTATCTATCTGTCTGTCTGTCTCTCTCTCTCTCTCTCTCTCTCCTCTCCTCCTTCCCTTCTGTCTCTCTCTCCCTCTCTGTCTCTCTCTCCCCCTCTGTCTCTCTCTCCCCCTCTTCCTCTGTCTCTCCCCTCTTTTCTCTCCTCTCTCTTTCCCTCCCTCTCACCCTCTCTGCCCCTTCCCTCTCCCTCTCCTCTCTCTCTCTCTCCCTCTCTCTCCCTCTCTCCCTCTCTTTCCCCCCCCTCTCCCTCTCTCTGATATTCATTGCTTTTTATGAGTTGTTCTTTCTGTCTCTCTGTTGGCCACAGGCGTTGAGTCTTACATGGATCTCACCCTGATAGAAGCCGTTGTCATGTGTCTGACGCGTCTACAGCCCATGCTCAAACCGGTGAGTGTCGTCAAGTCATTGAGTGCACGTGCACGTGTGTTGTCGTCGTCCGTAGCTGTTTAGAGATTAGAGATAAGATTTGTAGCCCCATTTCTCTCTCCACATGTCAGTGTGCATGCTCACCAGATTTACATCATTTATCTTCAAGCAGCAGGTCGTTTACAGTTCCTAGTAAGCATACAGTGGGGTGGGGGGGAGAGACAGACAGACAGACAGACAGAGACGGACATTCAGACAGACAAACAGCCACACACACACATACAGACAGATTCGCAGGCAGACAGACAAACAAAGGGAGGGAAAGGGGGGTAACTTTAATTAAATGGATATCTGTATTGTTGCGCTGCCTTTAGTGGTAGATATGATTGTGAGAAAGTGTTAAAGTATACCACCGTTTACTGTTCATTTATTTTCTCCATTGAGAAAATTTCATTGAACAATTAATATTGGTACCTGTGGTTTGTGTGAATGAAGGCCTTTCAACAAACATTGATATCGACGATGAGTTGCAAACTGTGTAAATCTAAAATTAGTAACACCTTTTCTCTCTTGCTTTTTTAACATTAGGAAGCACCTACGCTCCGTGTAGTTAGGATTCCGTGGCACAAGAACCAATAGAAACCACTAGACTAATCATAATGAATGATCTGTATTATATCCCTATTGGGTCTCGTTTTTGACCCTTGCAAACTGGTATTTCTGTGTAAACCAATTAAACTGCCCAGCATCTCTTTAATGAATTTTCTCAAAACACCCAAAATTGGACTTACACGGCTTGTGACTTTTACCGTCGGTATTATAATTCACCTGTCTTTACTGTTACCAATAAATCCCTTATAAAATAATTTAAAAATTAAACAAATTTGTCTTCCAGGAATCTCCCACACACAAATTCCTGTTCTGGGTGGCCATTTCTGTCCTGCAACTGGACGAAGTCTCCCTGTATGCCGCCGGCCTGGGCTTGCTGAGCAGAACCTTCACACGCTGGACAACATGGGCGTGTTCGAAAACACGGTGAGAGGGGCATGAGGGACACAATTCATGCCACAGTCTGTCTGCTTTTCTCTTTCCTTCCTGTTATGATCCTTTGTCAGTCTGTTTCTGTCTCTGTCTCTCTTTATGTATCTCTCCGTGTTTTTCTCTCCCCTGTTTGGTGGGCTAAATTTAAAAAACATAAAGATGAAAGATAAAGATGGATTTATAGCCCCCCCCCCCCCCTCCTTATATTACTCTCCCTATTACTCTCTATATATTACTGTCTATATTGCTCTCTATATTGCTCTCTACATTACTCTCTACATTACTCTCTATATTGCTCTCTATATTGCTCTCTTTATTACTCTCTATATTACTGTCTACATTACTCTCTATATTGCTCTCTATATTGCTCTCTATAATACTCTCTATATTACTCTCCCTATAATACTCTCTATATTGCTCTCTATAATGCTCTCTATAATGCTCTCTTTCACCCTGAAATGAATGTGGGAAGAGCAAGTACATGTGGATAATACAAACACAATGTTCTGTTGTAATAGAGATAAAATGATTCTTATGATTGTTTTTTTTTGTGTGTGTTTATTTTCAACCCCGTCCTCTTCCTCTTCTTCCTCCGCCTCCCCCCCCCACCTACACCCACCCACACACCCGTGCACGTACAAACAGCCTTTGGAGAAGGTGATGATGACGGCCAGGGAGCCCTGCAGTGGCATTTCAAACAACTAGACCACGACATGGGCCTGTCCTTCCACGCCAACTTCCACTTTGCCCTGGTTGGACATCTTCTCCAAAGGTGATGACGACGACTACGTCTGATCAAGTTCATAAAATGAAATGAAGAGTCTTGATTTGGTTTCTGTCTTTATCCATTCATGCTATTGGGGAATGGCGATAAAATCGCAATAAGAGACAAACTGCATTGAAGAACATAAATTTTTATAATTTTTGTTGTTATTTTATTACTTTTAACTTCACTTTTTAGTGTTTTATCAGGGAAATTCTACGTCTGACGTAATGGAAATTGCGTATTGACTCCTATGGTTTTAAATTTTACTGAACAAATTTCTTTCAGGATTCGGCATCCAGCGCCCACAACCGTGTCCCGCACCAGCCGTGTTCTCCACCAGCTTCTGAGCATCACTTCGTCAAACCCACCAACAGAGACAAGTTTGAAGTCACATCTCAGACTGTGGCCTACCTAGCAGGTGAGCACGCTGGTCACGAGATCTAGTTAACTCTCTCAGTCCCAAGCAACGTGTGGGAAAGGTCAGTCAAACATTTCTTTGGAGTCCCAAGCAACGCATGACGTTGATAGATCTCCAAATCATTTTTGAATGGAGATTGAAAAATGTATCTGCTACTTTCACTTTTCCTTCTTCCTGTTAACTCTGTTGTTTAAATGTTTAAGATTACCAGAATCAGAATTTTTTTGTGTCTGCGAGATTCTTGCATATTTTCTCATCCTGAGCTTCTTCTTGACGCATTGGGACAATGGCGGAAAAAAAAACCCTCTGGACTGAAGGGTTAAAGCAGGGCTTGTAACAGCTCTCTAGAAACTCAGAATCTGACAGGCAAAAAAATATAAGAAAATTCTTTTCTCATCTTCTGGAGTCTCCTCCTTTTTTTGTTTGTTTACACCTAGAAGCTTCTGAAATTTTAAGTTATCACTGCCTCCACCTAATCATTCTTATGGCTGTTTAGATGTTAATGTTTCGATTCTTGCCATATCTTAACAGTGAGAAAAAGGTTTTAAAGCACAGTAGCGTTTGTTGAAAACCTCCTATAATTTTTGGTTATCTCCTAGAAAACCTATAATTTTTGTTTATTTCTAGAAAACCTATAATTTTTGGTTATTTCCTAGAAAAACCTCCTATAATTTTTGGTTATTTCCTAGAAAACCTCCTATAATTTTTTTGGTTATCTCCTAGAAAATCTCAATAATTTTTGGTTACCTCTAGAAAATCTCCAATAATTTTTGGTTATTTCCTAGAAAATCTCCTATAATTTTTGGTTACCTCCTAGAAAACCTCCTATAATTTTTGGTTATTTCCTAGAAAACCTCCTATAATTTTTGGTTATGTCCTAGAAAACCCTGCCAGAAGTTTGAAATACCCAAAAATGTTTGAAATACCCAAAAATGTTTGAAATACCCAAAAATGTTTGAAATATCCAAAAATGTTTGAAATATCCCAAAATGTTTGAAATACCCAAAAATGTTTGAAATTTTCCATTCCAGCATTGGTCTCCGTGTCAGAGGAAGTGCTATAGATGCCACCTGAAGCACAGAGCCCCAACTACCTCAGTGATTCCCCGTCTAGCGAGAGTGTCAGCTCAGACCTGGCCAGCCAGGTCAATCTCCTCCCTCCTCCCTGCCCACCTCCACCTCCACATCCGGTGTATCTACTCCCATCACTCATCCAGCCCCTCCTCAGGTAGGCCTTGACTCAAACAGTTTCTTATTCTTTTTTCTCTCTTTTTTTCTTCTTCCTTCTTCTTCATCATCATCATCATCATCATCATCATGGTCATCATCATCATCATCATCATCATCATCATCATCTTCTTCTTCTTCTTTTTTTCTTCTTCTTCTTCTTCTTCGTGAAGGTATGTCTGTGATTCTTTTCAATATTCATGTGGATTTACTGTATTTTATTTCTTGGGAAAATTCCTAATGACAACATATAGAAATGTGTTTTTATTCTTTTTGAAGTGACGTGAACAAAGACGATGTGCCTTGATGTAAAGTATAAAGTATATGTTGAAATTGAAATTAAATTACCTTACACGCTGTTTGATATATTCATGAATTTAGAGACATTTCATTTAATTTTTCGTCTCTTCCTCAGACACAGCGTCAGAAAAGCTTTGATGTATTAGACCAAAACGCGCTTTGGCGGTCGCCAGACAGCAGCAGCAGCAGCAACAGCAGCCCAAGCTTGGTTGGGAGCTGGGCGAACAGAACGGGGCTCCTGAATCCAGCCCACAGCGAACCCAACGGAGCATTCAGACTGCCAGTAGTCAGGTGAGGAAATGTGGTCAATCTCTCCGCTAATTGGCTTGTTGCTATATGTGCAGTGGTGTGTGCAATGATGAGTGCAGTGGTGTGCAATGATGAGTGCAGTGGTGTGCAATGACAAGTGCAGTGGTGTGCAATGATGAGTGCAGTGGTGTGCAATGATGAGTGCAGTGGTGTGCAGTGATGAGTGTAGTAGTGCAATGATGAGTGCAGTGGTGTACAATGAGTGCAGTGGTGTGCAATGATGAGTGTAGTGGTGTGCAGTGATGAGTGCAGTGGTGTGCAATGATGAGTGCAGTGGTGTGCAGTGATGAGTGTAGTGGTGTGCAATGATGAGTGCAGTGGTGTACAATGAGTGCAGTGGTGTGCAATGATGAGTGCAGTGGTGTGCAGTGATGAGTGCAGTGGTGTGCAATGATGAGTGCAGTGGTGTGCAATGACGAGTGCAGTGGTGCAGTGATGAGTGCAGTGGTGTGCAATGATGAGTGTAGTAGTGTACAATGAGTGCAGTGGTGTGCAATGATGAGTGCAGTGGTGTACAATGAGTGCAGTGGTGTCCAATGATGAGTGCAGTGGTGTGCAATGAGTGCAGTGGTGTGCAATGATGAGTGCAGTGGTGTACAATGAGTGCAGTGGTGTGCAATGAGTGCAGTGGTGTGCAATGATGAGTGCAGTGGTGTCCAATGAGTGCAGTGGTGTCCAATGAGTGCAGTGGTGTCCAATGAGTGCAGTGGTGTCCAATGAGTGCAGTGGTGTGCAATGATGAGTGCAGTGGTGTACAATGAGTGCAGTGGTGTACAATGAGTGCAGTGGTGTCCAATGAGTGCAGTGGTGTACAATTAGTGCAGTGGTGTACAATGAGTGCAGTGGTGTACAATGAGTGCAGTGGTGTGCAATGAGTGCAGTGGTGTGCAATGATGAGTGCAGTGGTGTACAATGAGTGCAGTGGTGTACAATGAGTGCAGTGGTGTACAATGAGTGCAGTGGTGTACAATGAGTGCAGTGATGAGTGCAGTGGTGTGCAATGATGAGTGCAGTGGTGTGCAGTGATGAGTGTAGTAGTGTGCAGTGATGAGTGCAGTGGTGTACAATGAGTGCAGTGGTGTGCAATGAGTGCAGTGGTGTGCAATGATGAGTGCAGTGGTGTACAATGAGTGCAGTGGTGTACAATGAGTGCAGTGGTGTACAATGAGTGCAGTGGTGTACAATGAGTGCAGTGGTGTACAATGAGTGCAGTGATGAGTGCAGTGGTGTACAATGAGTGCAGTGATGAGTGCAGTGGTGTACAATGAGTGCAGTGATGAGTGCAGTGGTGTACAATGAGTGCAGTGGTGTACAATGAGTGCAGTGATGAGTGCAATGGTGTACAATGAGTGCAGTGGTGTACAATGAGTGCAGTGATGAGTGCAGTGGTGTACAATGAGTGCAGTGGTGTACAATGAGTGCAGTGATGAGTGCAGTGGTGTACAATGAGTGCAGTGGTGTACAATGAGTGCAGTGGTGTACAATGAGTGCAGTGATGAGTGCAGTGATGAGTGCAGTGGTGTACAATGAGTGCAGTGATGAGTGCAGTGGTGTACAATGAGTGCAGTGGTGTACAATGAGTGCAGTGGTGTACAATGAGTGCAGTGATGAGTGCAGTGGTGTACAATGAGTGCAGTGGTGTACAATGAGTGCAGTGGTGTACAATGAGTGCAGTGGTGTACAATGAGTGCAGTGATGTACA